>OY282530.1:19325425-19607925 GCA_958296335.1 Urtica urens | reverse complement strand
TTTGATGTTCCGTATTTATAATGCTACAATGACCTAATATTACATCCAAATTAGTACGACCATCAATTTTATTTTTAATGACACTGACATCGTGGGGGTAATTTTATTTACAAAACCCAGTTTGACTACTGAGCCAGACCCTAACGGGTATATTTACAAAACCCAGTTTTATAAACATTATCTTTATTCAATCTATTCCGAATAAATATTGTAATAAGTGAAGTATGACAATTTATTTAGTGCAAGAGCATGAAACGAGAGAAAGTACAACAGAAGCTATTAATTAAAGACAGTAGGAAAGGTTAAAAATAATTACCCGGCACCCAATAAGACGGCTGAGAAGCTGCTGTAAAGCAGGCAATTGCCCCAAGAGTTCTTCACTATCCAGCTCCCTGGTCACGATCTGAACAACTGCACAAAACCAATCGTGAAGGTTTTTGGTTAAAAAAAGGAAGAAAAGGTACAACTAAACCATATTAAACAAGCAAATTCTACCTGTTCTTCCACCATGGAACCAGAGAGAACCTATTGCCCAGCATAATGTGTTCAAGTTATTCAAACTCCAAACCTCGCCACTCAATTGTTAATTTACCTTCCTCAACATCTGGAGTAAACAATATGAAAAAATAGTTGCAGCAAAGGCTCTAAACAACATGAAGCATCAAATTTTGGAAAATATGATTCATACTCAGAACTTAGTTGCACCCCAAACAATATTAGAAAATGTAAGTGATTTTAATTATAGTATATCCGCAGTTATTTTTTCTGTTAGATACTTATCCAACGAATCAAGTCATGAAATTATTTACCTGCTTCTCTGTGTCCTCGTGGTCAAGATGGCATAAGTGTATGAGGGTCTCTCTCATGATCTGAAAAACAATAGATAATTACATTTTGCATGTGTAAGATTCAAAACATTAAAAGTCCAGGAAATGAATGATCAATAAATAATATAGTGAGCACAAGTAACATCCTAAATCTAACAAAACCACTTAAGATGAAGCTAGCCTAAGGAAGAAACTCGAGTCTATCATTTCATAGGTTTTTTATGCAATCTTGATAATTGAGAGTCACATAAATTTTACTGATAAACTCGAACTAATCCCTCCGAGTGCACTAGTCTAACCTTGTATTAAACAAGAACATCAATGTCAAAAGCTATGAATGCGTATGATTTGTCGCATGGCTGAAGACGAAAGACATGACGATTAAAGACATTGAAGCAGCGAAGAGCTCAAATCACGAGCTTCTCGAGCACGCGGCCGACGAATTCGGCGATGAAAGAATCAACGAGCTCAGATCACAATCTTCTCCTATCGAAACATCTCCCCCAGCGTAGAACGCAGCGACGTCCATCGGCTGGCTCAAATCCCTAAGCACCATAACCAGAGTGAGGAAGGAAAAAAGAATCAATAGACCAAAGTCTGGTAAAAAACACTAAACCCTAGAAAAAGTCAGTAACGAATGATAGAAGTCAGTTTAAGATTTTAGATCACCTCGGCTCTGACGACCGCCTCTTCTCCTTCGAGCTCCGGCGGAATAGTCAGCCACAGCATAATCGGCTCCGCGATTTCATATCCGAGAACACACAGAAAAATTAAACAACGATTCGATACCAGTTTTTCGAAATCATAGACCGGCGTCGGCGTACCTTTCCGCTCCAGACGAAGTCGAAGAAGGGATGCTTGACGTAGAACTTATCCTCGCACGGCGGATCGGAGAGATTTCGGATCGGAGACGCTCTGGTACAGCGTCGAAGACGCGAAGCCAGACACGAAGATGAGGAAGATGTAGAGAGAAAGAGAGAGGCGGAGAGAAATCAGAGGAGCTCAGGATTGAACGTACCTCGCCCTAGCGCTTCAATTTCCGCTCCATACGAAGTCGAGAAGGGAAGCTTGACGTCGAACTCCTCGCACGGCGGGATCGGAGGCGAGGCGGGAAATTTCGGATCGGAGACGCTCTGGTACAGCGTCGACGACGCGAAGCGAGACTCGAAGATGAGGAAGATGTAGGGAGAGAAAGAGAGAGGGGGAGAGAAATCAAAGGAGCTCAGGATTGAACGTACCTCGCCCTAGCTGCCATATCCGCTCTAGACGAGAGATTTCGGATCGGAGGCGAGGCGAGAGATTTCGGATCGGAGGCGAGGCGAGAGATTTCGGATCGGAGGCGAGGCGAGAGATCTCGGATCGGAGACGCTCTGGTACAGCGTCGACGACGGGAAGCGAGACTCGATGGAGATGAGGAAGATGAAGAAGAACGACGAGAAGACCGGGCCGATACTACGATGGGCTTTTATTTTATCAGAAATCCCAAATGAAGTTACACGTGTTTATCGAAATTTCAAAATTTTGTTATAGAGTAAATTTAATGGATATTTTATTTATGTTTTTCTCAAAAAAGTAATTTAAATAAAAATAAAAAGAGTAGCCTCATACCGGTACATTCGGTGAATCTAGGAAATACCCATCCCTTAAACTTAATTCCGGAAATACACATCCCTTAAACTTAATTCTGGAAGTACCCATTCCTGAAACTTAAGTTTGGAAATAAGTAATTCATTGTCGTTTTAAAAGGTTATTTTTAACGTCGTTTTCTGAAAACGACAATCAAAAAACGACATTATTTTTAATAGTCGTTTTATAAGTTTGTAAATTTTTCGTTTTATTATTTCTTTCAATGTCGTTTTTTAATTGTCGTTTTTAAATTTTATTTTCGTTTTTTATGTTTTGTAGCATTTTTTCGGTTTTTAGGGGGTTTTTTTTAAAGGTTTTTGGGGGTCTTTTTTAACGTTTTTTGGGATTTTTTTTGAGTTCATACGAAAATTGGATTACTGATGACATAAAAAACTGAAAGAAAAAGTATCCAATTTCGGATAGACCTACCGACGATGAAGACCACGCCATACTGGAAGATGGCTGCGTCTCCTTCTCCAACTCCGCAGTCTACTTCACGCACGTCATCTAGTCCTCGGAGCCGGTCCTACCCGCTCGCCGTCTAGCTCTCCGTCCTCGGCTGCTCCCTCGCAACCGTCATCGACCAAGCTGGTCCCTTGCCGCCGTCTCCTTCACGCACGTCATCAAGTCCTCGGAGCCGATCTTCTCCGTCGCCTTCTCCTTCCCGCGACTCCATCCCCGCCAGCTCTATTAGCAGCTCCAGCGACTACGTCAATGTCCGCATCATTGCCGACCCATGTCTCGTTACTCAGCCTAACCGAACGATATGATCCATCATATATTTAGCAAACTCGTCATGTATTTATTATACCCAACCAAAACAAAACTAGCTCTATCAGCAGCTCCCGTGACTCCGTCTGGCTCTCCACCCTCGGCTGCTCCCTCGCCGCCGTCACCGACCAAGCTGCTTCCTCGCCGCCGCCGTCTACCAGCAGCTCCAGCGCCTCAAAACCCGCGTTCAGCGACTCCGTCATGCTTAGATTTTGGTCGAAGACCACAAACATAACAGACTCGGTCAGCTGTCAAAAGTACACACTAAATACCATAATTCATGCTTAGATTTTGTAACACACTTGTACCTGCCAACCATAACAATTTTCAAGCTTTCGAACTGCATCGGAGCAACATCATCGCTACAGTCCCTTCCTCGGTGGACTCGGCCTCCACGATCTGGCGCCGCGGCTCTGTCCCTGCCTCCGCCATCTGGCCCCACGGCTCTGTCCCTGCCCATCTGGCCCCGCGGCTCCGTTCCCGCCAGCTCTATCAGCAGCTCCAGCGACTCCGTCAAAGCACGCATCATCGCCGGCAGCAAATCCTGCAAATCCCATTCGAGTCAGGAAAAACAAAATACCGTATTCGAGTCATCTGGCGCCGAGGCTCCATTCCCGCCAGCTCTATCAGCAGCTCCAGCGACTCCGTCAATGCACGCATCATCGCCGGCACTTAAGGAACCGCGGCTACGTCCCCGTCAGCTCTATCAGCAGCTCCAGCGCCTCCGTCAATGCCCGCATCATCGCCGGCAGCAAATCCTGCAACTCCCATTCGAGTCAGGAAAAACAAAATACCGTATTCGAGTCATCTGGCGCCGCGGCTCCGTTCCCTCCAGCTCTATCAGCAGCTCCAGCGACTCCGTCAATGCACGCATCATCGCCGGCACCGCAGGAACCGCGGCTACGTCCCCGTCAGCTCTATCAGCAGCTCCAGCGCCTCCGTCAATGCCCGCATCATCGCCGGCAGCAAATCCTGCAAATCCCATTCGAGTCAGGAAAAACAAAATACCGTATTCGAGTCATCTGGCGCCGAGGCTCCATTCCCGCCAGCTCTATCAGCAGCTCCAGCGACTCCGTCAATGCACGCATCATCGCCGGCACTGCAGGAACCGCGGCTACGTCCCCGTCAGCTCTATCAGCAGCTCCAGCGCCTCCGTCAATGCCCGCATCATCGCCGGCAGCAAATCCTGCAACTCCCATTCGAGTCGGGAAAAACAAAATACCGTATTCGAGTCATCTGGCGCCGCGGCTCCGTTCCCTCCAGCTCTATCAGCAGCTCCAGCGACTCCGTCAATGCACGCATCATCGCCGGCACCGCAGGAACCGCGGCTACGTCCCCGCTAGCTCTATCAGCAGCTTCAGCACCTCCGTCAATGCCCACATCAACGCCGGCAGCAAATCCTGCAAATCCCATTCGAGTCAGGAAAAATACCATATTCGAGTCATCTGGCGCCGCGGCTCCGTCCCCGCCATCTCTATTAGCAGCTCCAGCGACTCCGTCAATCTACGCATCATCGCCGACCCTAAACCCTGCAATCCCCATGTCTCGTTACGCAGCCTAACCAAACGATATGATCCATCATATATTTAGCAAACTCGTCATGTATTTATACCCAACCAAAACAAAACCAGCTCTATGAGCCGAGCTCCAGTGACTCTGTTTGGCTCTCCGTCCTCGGCTGCTGGCTCTCCGTCCTCGGCTGCTCCCTCGGTCTTCTCCTCCCTCCTCGGCCAGTCCTACCCGCTCTCCCTCGCAGCCACCACCGACCAATCTGCAAAAATATCTCCGATTAGAAATTCGTTGGGAGGACCCAATGTCACAAAGCTTGTTTTTGGTTTGACATAAATGAAGCTAAAGGAAAGACCTACCTGCTCTCCGTCCTCGGCTGCTCCCTCGGTCTTCTCCTCTCTCCTCGGCCAGTCCTACCCGCTCTCCGTCCTCGGCTGCTCCCTCGGTCTTCTCCTCCCTCCTCGGCCAGTCCTACCCGCTCTCCGTCCTCGGCTGCTCCCTCGCCGCCGTCACCGACTAATCTGCAAAAACATCTTCGATTAGAAATTCGTTGGGAGGACCCAATGTCACAGAACTTGTTTTTGGTTTGACATAAATGAAGCTAAGGAAGAGACCTACCCGCTCTCCGTCCTCGGCTGCTTCCTCGGTCTTCTCCTCCCTCCTCGGCCAGTCCTACCCGCTCTGCTTCCTCGGCTCCGTCCTCGGCTGCTTCCTCGGTCTTCTCCTCCGTCCTCGGCCAGTCCTACCTGCCGCCGTCTCCTTCACGCACGTCATCAAGTCCTCGGAGCCAGTCTTCTACGTCGCCTTCTTCTTCCCGCGGCTCCATCCCCGCCAGCTCTATCAGCAGATCCAACTCCAATTCCTGAATATAATAAGTAAATAAACATAAGAGGCAAGCAGAATATAAGAACGATATAATAAAAAAGCATCATATAGTTCTTATCGTCGTTTATTATTTTTTATTGTCATTTATAAATTTGTCGTTTTCTTATTTTGGTTGTCGTTTTGTAGCATTTTTTGCCGTTTATTTGACATTTTTTTAATGTTTGTTTGGCGGTTTTTCCCCATTTTTTCGTCTTTCGGGGAATTATTTTTGTTAGTGTTCTTTTTCTGGTTATTTTTTCTTGTTTTCCGGACATTCCAGCTGTCCTGCGAACTTGAAAAAAAAAACTCAGTAAACAACGCCGTCAGCTGCAAAAAAAAAAAAAAAAAAAGCTTCAATGACAATGCAGTAAGCAGCAGAAGTAATAAATCAGTATAAAAAATAAATAGCTTCAGTAGCCTGAATATTTGATAAAACTCAAATATTGAGGTCAGCTGCTTTCCATAAATTTGACACGTTACGACGTAAGTGAATTTTAGGTGTGCTTGAGCCCGAGCTTTAGGAGACAACTGCCTCGTTGCAGCCTCCATATCTAAAAATTACCAGTGTAAAAGAAAATGATATAATAAAAATTCATGTGAGATAAAATAAAATAAAAAGAGAGAAAGAATCCTGACCTCCAGAATTGATTCTCTCCAAATAGTACATCATCCCACGAACAAAAAACAAAGCAAGTTTAATTTATTCATCATATGGATGATAAGTTTTAAATTCAACGAGATAATAGACATCAAGAAAAGCAACAAGGATGCAGTTATCAGCGGAATTGACAACTATACCTTCTCAGAAAGCTGCTTTGTTGCATAGTAGTGATATTGAAAACTATTTTTCTTCAGAAATTCTTCTGTTGACATGAGCATAAATTTAGGACTTGGACTAGATATCAATACCCAGAAATCAGTATAATATAAAAGACATGCTCTAAAGTGAAAGAAGAAACTTCCAAGAATTAAGAAAATACAAGCATATTGCAGAATAAGACCAGTTCTGGCCAAAGTTTGACCTCGATAGGAAGCCCAAAACCTGAGCTCCAAAATGTCATTTGCACTATCACTGAGTTCTGATTCCTGTGTATTCTCATGACGGCCGATTCGAGCAAGAAAATTTTCTACTCATCTGGATGCATCATCATGCTAGGGGGAAAAGGCAATGGTAATACGACAGTAATTGCATTCTAAGCTTATAGTATCTATGCATTTATTCACTCGGTTCATGTTATTTTCTCAAGTGAACAATACCTGGATACAGTTTTTGGAGGTAAAACGATATTGATATTCCATCCTCGTTTCTCTTCAGGCATACTATAAAGTAGTCTCTGAATAAGAAGGCGTAAACACACTGCAAAATATATGACCGATACGATATTATTGTCTGCACCAAGAAACAAACAAGATCCGTAAAAGACCTAAAACCAAGGAAAATATTACCTGAAAGATATCATCGCTTAGCAACAGGCATTTCCATGAAAAGGGAATTCGTAAATAACTATAATCTACGACTCGCCTCCAGATTTTTTGGAACATTTGCAGCTGAGACTTTTATCGTTACCAACGAGTAGAGCCTCTTTATCTGCAATTTCTACTTATTCCTTCCTCAGTTAGTATTATACATATGTGGAACAAACTAAGCTGCCAAAACATACTTCATATTGTTCATATTGATTGATAGGACATCATTGCATAGTAACAGATAGATAACATGGAACTTACTAACTCTGTGGGGTCGTCGCTGGAAGCTCTGCCTCTGTCGATTACGGCGGAGAAATGCTTCGGCGCTGTTTCTCGTTCGATCCATCAAACTTCCAAGTGCTCCCTCAGTTTCATAACATCGCCAAACACGGTTAAATTAGCAATAGTTTATTAAATACAAATAATATTATATAATAAACAATTTTAACAAGTTCGAAGCTCTTCGGTAAATAATATTATGAAGAATATAAATTATATATGTTGCTTAAACTTCCCTGCCATTAGACTGAATCTTGAAAAAAAAAACACCTAAACACATAAGCCGGCAAACAACCAAAAGTCTCTACCCAAAAATAAAACCTAAAATCTCTACCCAAAAAAATAACCTAAAACCTCTACCCATAGATCAAGAGAAATGGCAAGGAAGATAAGCAATCAGTTTTTAAAAGAAAATATAACTTGCATTACTTTGTGTTTTAAGTGAATAAGTGAAGACAACAAAGGAAAAAAAATGAAAAGAAAATAAAAAACAGAACACACCCGTATCTTGTAATCAGACAAAGAGGATGCTTCTTGTAATCAGCCATGTCACATCACATGATCCTGCAAAGATGATATTACGGTCAGTCGGGTAATTTCAAACCTTTTTAAACACATACGATATAAACTAAACAAATTCCTCCCTTCTTAAGACCTATTTTTTGCCATTTCTATAATATATACACATTCCAAACGAGTACCTAAAACGTGTATTTTTGACTAAGTATTCGCTTATTTGTGGGCTATACAAAGTTTTCTCGATGCTATAATCCTAAATTAAGTAAACATAAATTTAGTGCAAAAGCATGTCTTATTGGAAAAAGAAAGCTAAAAGTCACTTGTGGTAAAATGTAATTTTTTTTCCCAAAGAACTATCTCTAGTGAAAGCAAAGAGCAAGAATTGATTTTTTTATTCCTAACAATTTAGTCCTAAACACTCAACAATTGAAAAGTGTAAATTTCAGTCTCATTGATATAAAAAGAAATAGACGACTAATTATATTACATTGCTTTCAAAATTCGCAATCAATTTAGTTAAACACGATTATGTTCACTAAATAAAATATTTTTTCTCAATTGTAATTAACATATATATATATATATATATATATTGTGTGTTTGTTTCTGCTCCACCAATGACATATATAAACTAAATAATAAACCAAACGTGCATAAAGCTGAATTGAGTGGTCAAGCGAAAAGATTGAATCGTTACGGTAATAAAGAAACTAGGACAGATGAATGTTTGATTAATATTTCACACAGTTTTTAATTTCAGAAATTCGCGCTTCCATGTTAAAAAGAAGTGACGTTAAATATTATAATGATCAACCGTATCATCTGTGATATTCAATGAAAAATGTCTTGAAAATCTATTTGCATTAATCAAATATTCAGATGATCCTAACGATACGGATAATTATCCTTCTTGTTGAATTCATTTTATCACAAATGAATTCAACTAGAAGGATAATTAATAATTATGAGGTTAAGAGACAGCTCACAATATCCGTATACAGTATTCATAAATCATTTTAAAGACGGTTTTCATTGAATATCACAGATGATACGGTTGATCATTATAATATTTAACGTCACTTCTTTTTAATCCTAACGATACGGATATCCGTATACAGTATTCATAAATCATTTTAAAGACGGTTCTTTAATGAAAATATTTATCGCCTTTTGTTTACAACTTTATTAAATACCAAATTATTGCATCGTAAAAACCTAAGCTGAATGAAATTGATACGAACGCAATAAACCTGAAAAACCTGGACAATTTCTGTGGGATTCATAAAATCTAATAAATAAAGACTCTCAGAGACAGATGTTAAAACACGGTATAATTACCACAAAAAGACACACAGCAAAGCAATGTTACTCAATGCATGAAAACCATTTGGCTAAAAAGCTGTCATCCAATATTAAATGCATGCAAAGTAAAACCGTAACTCTTCTTCACAATTTTGTCATGCGCATATATACACGTATGAGATATAGGATTCCAATTTGACAGCCAATAAACAAAGATTCTAATTGCTTTTTTATAAAAGAAAAGACAAAAAAACTTACTTGGATTTCTCTTATTGGCGGGGATTTTCTGATCGGGATATTGATTGAGAGAAATCTCGGCTTTACGATTCGGTGTTGCAAAGTGAGGAAGGAAAACACCTGTTCCTCCGCGGTTTGCACCGCCAAAACCATCCCTTTTCACGTGCCTTTGAATTACCTGCAATATCATTTACAGTTTTTTTTTGTGCAATTAATATTTGTTTAATACACTTACATTGGCTAATAATTATAACAATTTAGGAACTCTCTTTCGATTCTAAATGAGGCCCTGAATAAAGACCTAATTAATGCCCATGAACTACCATATTCGTCGTACGTAGATTTAAATAGTCGCCGGAATATTTTTGTCCCAAAATAACGCCTAGTATTTCGACCCGAAAGAAATTGGTAATAAAATGTAAGTATCAGAAGAGATCTTTACCGGAGGACTTGGAGTGATTATTGCTGATACATTGGATTGTAGACGTGAATTGGTCTAGGAGCCATTTAGACATTATAATAATTATAGTGATTATAATAATAACGATTAAACTTGTATCGGCCCAGACCGTGGACTTGGTCTCAAATTTGTCTTTCGGCGGCAGCGTTGCTTGCGGAACAAGGCTTCCCGAAACATCATTATTCACCGCCGATTGTGGTTGATATCCACCTTCCTGCGGATCACGAATTCTCATCGAATTATTCACCGCAGCTTGTGATTGTTGTGGGTGATGAGAGTTGGGAATCATGTGCAAGGTCATCGATGCTGAGGCTGTAATTCCCTTGAACCGCCGGAGCGTGATTCATGTAATTCCCTTGAACCGATTGATGAGGCTGAGGAACAGTGACCAGAGCTCAAAGAAAAAGAGGACGACCTTATAGACGTGGCGCCGATTCTTTCCAGTGTCGTTAATTAGTTTCCACACTACCGACATGATCATCTGATATTCATGACTGCAGATAGTTCAAAAGTTAATCTCAAAGCATAGCAACAATTCCAATAATAATTAAAAATCTTACTAGTTTCTTGAAGCCATTGCAATATCAGAAAGAAGTGATCCATGTGACCCCAGGGCTCATTGCTAGTAGCATCAAGAACCTGCATATAAAACAATCAGTAATATGGAATAAAATATCCATATTAGACCTTGTTTTTTAATAGCCAAATAGCTTGAGATACAATAGGAAAGGAAAAAAAGGAAAAAGAACAAAAATAATTGATACCTTCTGTTCTATACGTGGAACTTTAAGGACGTTCTTATTCACCTCTCTCTTGCTGCAAGAAATTGGCATCAAGAATAATCAACTTGCAAATTAAAATGAAAAAGAACTCTCGAGTTTCGTTCTGAGCTTAAAAAATCCTAGACTTACAGGTCTCTGACGGTTTGATCAAATACTTTCTTCATTGTTGTTGCCGCTGCTATTCGGAATAAATAAAACAGTCGAAACGAGGCACGAAATGAAATAATTTTCCTCTTCAAGAATCACTCATTCACCGTTCCTAGGGTTTCAACGAAAAAAGAGAGATTCAATACGCATACAACATTTGAACATTGTTCACTTGAAGATCAAAACTCCAACGTTGAGGCATCAGGTATTATCTTTCCAGATTTAGATGTTGAAATATAGGATGAAAGACATCGGAATACGATGCGTAACATGTCAGGTTACATATCTTCTAATACATGAACACAAAATATCCATTGTTACCTGAAGATCAATTTAAAATTCCAGAGTAACAAATCATTCAAACTAAACTCCGCACTATTCGGGATAAATATCAACAACATGAATAAAAACAAAAATCAAGCTCAATTTTGAAACTCCAAGAATGAATTGATCGTACGTGCAATCACAAAAACCATATCCGCAAATCAAAACTTGGCGGTTTAATGAAGGAGCTAAAAACTAAAAACAACATTACGCACTGGGAACCGAAAAAGGAATTAGATCTAGAAAAAACCAGGAAATGTCCATAGATCTAGTTGCGGAGATGAGAACCTGAGCCAGACGATTTGAGAGCACTGGTCCGATTCGATCTGATTTGATCTGTACGAGAGATACAGAGAGCTCGTTGCAGAGAAAACCTTGAAGCTCGGTTCGGTGTCCGAATAACAGGAATTGAGAGAGGGAGAGAACCTGAGCCAGACGATTGCAGAGCACTGGTCCGATCAGATCCGATCCGATCTGATTTGATCTGTACGAGAGATAGAGAGCTCGTTGCAGAGAAAACCTTTAAGCTCGGTTAAATGTCCGAATAACAGGAATTGAGAGAGAGAGATAGAACCTGAGCCAGACGATTGGAGAGCACTGTCCGATCCGATCCGATCTGATTTGATCTGTATGAGAGATAGAGAACCTTTAAGCTCGGTTCAATGTCCGAATAACAGGAACCGAGAGAGAGAGAGCTCGGTTCAATGTCCGAATAACAGGAATTGAGAGAGAGAGAGAGAGAGAGAGAGAGAGAGAACCTGAGCCAGACGATTGCAGAGCACTGGTCCGATCCGATCCGATTTGATCTGTACGAGAGATAGAGAGCGAAAGTGAGATGGCAGATTCTATTTAGAGAGAGAAAGAGATCCGCCGTCCTTGAGGAACATGATGGTTGAGTTGATCCTCCTCAGGTACGGCATTAGTTTGTATGAACAAGTTTCGCTGGTCCTCAAAGTACTCAGGCTCGGCCATGGGCTTGGATGCCTTGACTCGCTTGACACGCGTGGTTGTCTTCTTCGCAGAAGGACTCGGCTGAATTTCGAAATTCAAAACGAGAGACAGCGAGAGAGAAATTGGCCAGATGGACAAGAAAAAAAGAGATTTCGTTACTGTATTGGACCTTATCGTATGGACCCGGAACTATTGGGCTCCCACTATCGGCCCAATATTTATAACACGTAGCCCAATTATCTAAATTTAAACGGGTTGACCCACGTGTTCCCTAACACCAAGAATCGTTGCAGACCCATCAAAGTTAAAGTTTGGGCTTGGAAATGCATATTGGGCTGATAATCAATTCATCTTCTCTTTTCTCTCTCTCACTCCCGCTCTCGCTCTCGCTCTGTGTTATCAGATCTGATATCGAAGCTCATGCAGATCGTGGCCATCGAGAATCCGCACACTGGAGCTCATGCAACGAGCCGACCACCAGGTGTGCTAAACCTTTACTAACTTCAACTCACTCTCCAGCTCTTCTTTGTTGCATGGATCTGGTTCAGCAAGAAGGAGTTCAGATCTAGGAGGCCGACGGAGCTAATCTCGACTATTCGGGCCTCCTCGTTCACCAGCTGCAGAAGCTCCGGCGTCCGGTCTCCGCTCGTTTCCAATCGTCTGGTTCAGGTTCTCATCTCCGCAACTATTGGGCTCCCACTATCGGCCCAATATCTATAACACGTGAGCCCAATAGTTCCGTCTTCAAGGTTTTCTCTGCAACGAGCTCTCTATCTCTCGTACAGATCGGATCGGACCAGTGCTTTCCAATCGTCTGGCTCAGGTTCTCATCTCCGCAACTAGATCTATGGACATTTCCTGGTTTTTTCTAGATCTAATTCCTTTTTCGTTCTCAGTGCATAATGTTGTTTTTTATTTTTCTCTGTTTGTTTCTCTGTGTGTTCTCAGCAGTGAGTGCAAGAGGATGCCTCTGACCAGGAGAAGAACCGGAGATCGCCGACGAGAGTTCAGGCTCCTTTCTTGCTGATCTTGACGAACTGTCCGACAATGAAAGCAATTTTCTCCCTGTTCTCTGCAATCGGTTACTTTCCGAGTGAGTACCAGTATCTATAAAGTTTTTTTTTGTGATTATTTATCCGTAACTTGCATTATTTAAAAGATACCCAAGGTAAATAAGTTACTAGTATTGTTGTGTATAACACTGTCAACTAGTTTAGACCATTCAGAACACGCAATTTACAGCCAGCATTAAAGTAGGATGGATAACCATATTGAATTGGTTTTCTTTCTCAAGTAGTTTAATGGATCATTTATATATAATGATTAGCTATTGAAGGGATGTGTTTTCATTCATGGAATATAATTTGTAGGCAATGTAAGAAGTCATGTATGGTCTTCACTTTTTAGAATTATGATTTATTTTTGTTTGTATTATATATGTTTATAACATTAGCCTCTAAATCATATCCCTGCAGATACTTTGGTTCCTTTGGACAACTACATATTAAGGGGAACTGAACATTTTCTCACATGTAAAGCCCCACCAGCAAAGTCTTTGGAACATGATTTCTTCTGTGAGTTTCAACATCTTTATTCGATCTTCAAGTTTAAACATATTATGATATCTCTGTTTTCAATACATTCAAGGAATAAGATTATTGTGATACCAAAAGTGATATAATGATTGTTCTCGGTTTTCAATTTTGTCTGAAGATTATGGAGATAAAAACATGGAAGATAGTGATATTGAGTCGGCCCCGACGCTCATACAAAGTTGTTTTCAGCAAAGTCTTTGTTGAAAGCTTTCCTTCATTTTTATTTTTTTATTTTTATGTATGTGGAACAGATGTTGTGTCCGGAAAACAAGAAAAGGAAACCAGAAAGGGCAAACATAATTCCCCAAAAGGCGAAAAACACGCCAAGACTGGGAAAACTGATACAGGACAACACAAAATCGACAATACATAAAAAAACGATAACTAAAATATCAAACGAAAATTTAGAAAATGACAACTACAGTTAGAAAAATAAACGACACAAAAGAATGAAAACGACATTAAAATGATATCTTTATTGGATAGGGTATTTAAGTAATTAAGCTTTAGAGAGGTTATTTAAGGTTTAAGGAACTAATATTTTTGGAATGGGTATTCAAGGTTTAGGATTTAAAAACGACAACTAAAATTAAAAAGCAACTTAAAAAAAGAACGGCAGAAAACAATAATTAACAAAAAAAAATTAAGAAAACGACATTAACTACGTTTAGAAAACAATAAACGACAACAAAGAAAACATCAACTACGGCTAGAAAATAACAGCTCAAGGTTTAAGGAATTAAGTTTTGAGGAATTGTCCAAAGTACCACCTTTTATTTTTAATTTTCCCAAAATCCACCCAAACATAATTTTTTCCCAAAATACTAGTAAATTTCATGTGAAATGATGAAATACACTTTAAAAAAATAAAACTAACACAAATACCCTACATTATACTACCGGCCAAAATAATTAAGAAAAAATTAAAAAATAAAATAAAATTTAGGATTGGAACAGTTTCAACATTTTAAAGTTTAATTTTAATAAAAAAAATAAATAAATAATAATTGATTAATATGGATATGAAATAAAATGTAAAGAAATTGTTTTAGGGATATTTTAGACTTTTATACTAGTATTTTGGGAAAAAATTAATTTTAGTGTATTTTGGGAAAATCAAGTACAAATGGTGGCATTTTGGGCAATTTCTCTTAAGTTTTTTGGTAGGGGTATTAAAGGTTTAGGATTTCAAAACGACAATAAAAAACGATGTTTGTAGATGAACGGGAAAAAACAAAAATTAACTAAAATGAAAACGTATAAAAGTCGACAACAAAAATAAGAAAACGACATGAACTACGGCTAGAGAATAATAAAAGACATCGAAGGAAACAACAAAAATTAATTCATTTAAAATAAACGATCTAAAAAACTTACACGGAAACAATTCATAAAAACGACAAGTTATAAAATGAAACATTAAAATAATTCATAAAAACGACACCCTAAAAAAGGCAATTAAATAAACAAACAAACAATGCATATTCGTTTAGCTACAAAATTATGCTGTTTTTCTAAATTGACTTATTTGTTGTCATTTTATAACATGTCGTTTATTTTTTTAATGTCATTTGAACGTTTTCTTATTTAGTTGATATTCCATTTTTAAGTTTTATGTCGTTTATCTGATAATTACAGAATATTATGCTGTTGAATCATATATTGTCGTCTATTTTATTTTTTATGTTGTATCTACAAATGACTTGAATGTCTTTTATTTTCTTTGTCGTTTATTATTTTTTAGCTGTAGTCTTCTTTATCGCCGTTTATTATTTTAATTTCGTTTTTTATTTTTATTCACGTTTTTTACATTGTCATTTGTAAGTTTAGAATCTTTTCGTACGTGTGTTTCATCAAAAAATTATGGTTTTTTGTTGTATTTATTTATTTTCAATTGTCGTCTTTAATTCCTACACCCTGAATATCCGTCCCAGAAAATTTAATTCCCTTAAACTTAAATACCATCCCTAAACCTTAATTACTTAAATACTACGAAAGAAGACGTTATTTTAATGTCGTTTTTTTTAGTGACGTTCATTTTTTTCTAGCTGTAATTGTCGTCTTGGAGTGTTTTTCGCTTTTCGGGAATTATTTTTGTTAGTATCTCTTTCTGGTTTTTTTTTCTTGTTTTCCGGACATTACATATGTTCCACATACATAAATATATATATATAAAAAAACTTTCAGGAAACAAAATAGCTGTTACCACATCCGCAATCTGGCTCCATCCCAACCAGCTCTATCAGCAACTCATCCGACCATTTGAAAGAGTTATAATAGTTTGAAATTTCGTAAATTTATGTCTTTGACTTCTGGAAAAAAAAAATTATTTTGCTAAATTTCAATTCGAAGCTTTCGCACATAATAATATACACGTATACTTCTCTAATGTCGCAAAAATCAAAGTCATCGGGCACCATTTGAAAGAATTATGATAGTTTGAAATTTCGTATATTTATAGGGTACGGCCACATTTGACATTATCTGACATGACAAGTTGCGTGTGATAGTTTTCCAACAAAAAAGTCTGAAATAAAAGAAAAATAATTCAAAAGACACAAATAAAAATGAACCGGATTAACTAGAATCAATGAAGGAATATGTGCAGCAAATAAAGTGATTTTAAATTGAAAAAACTAAGAGATTTAAATGTTGAGAAATAAATATGGCTAGCGCAAATGGTTTGCAAAAACCTTAGTTATTGAAAACCTCGTAAATTTTTCGTGTACTTGGATCGCGAATCGCGATCTAGAAGGCCTTCGAGTCTCGCTTCGCGTCGTCGACGTTGTACCAGAGCGTCTCCGATCCGAATCTCTCGCCTCGCCTCCGATCCCGCCGTGCAAGGATAAGTTCTTAGTCAAGCTTCCCTTCTTCGACTTCGTCTGGAGCGGAAATGGCAGCGCTAGGGCGAGGTACGTTTAATCCTGACCTCCTTTGATTTCTCTCTTTCTCTCTCTACATCTTCCTTATCTTCGAGTCTCTTGATAACGTCGTCGACGCTGTACCAGAATCGCAAATCGCGAATCAAGACTCGAAGGCCTTCTTTCTGGATCGCGAATCGCGAATCTCTCGCCTCGCCTCCGATCCCGCCGTAAGCTTCCTTCTTCGACTTCGTCTGGAGCGGATATGGCAGCGCTAGGGCAGGAGCATCGTCGACGCCATTAGAGAGAACAATCCTTCCCTAAAAATTCCCGTCTCGTCGGCAAGGTACGTTCAAAGCTGGTCGATGATTTTGATTTGTTTTCTGCCTTGAAACATATGTCGTATTGATTTAATTGTTTTGCGATTAATCGAACAAGAGTCAATTTGTGTATAATAATACAGTAATAGTTGCCATGATTTGATTTACTCCTTATGTCTGTTTCTTCCACGATTTGCATTTTATTTTCTAATCAAAAGTAATTTGGATGAACACTTTTTTATCGAATAAGAGTCAATTTGTATAGATCGCTGTTTATTTGCACTTCGTGTATCGTAATAGTTGGAAAAGAAATACGAGATTTGTTATGCTCCATGCGATGTGTAGTACTTAAGTGATTTTATTTCTTTTTGATAAAATGACGTCATCTTTGATGCAGACCTTTTCTTGTTAATGAACTCGAGCCACAACACCTTCTTCATGACCGAAGAAAGGTTTATGAGGTATGTGTATGCTCTTCACAGGATTTGTTTGTAAATAATATTGTGTTTTAGTAATTGATTTGTAAATAATATTTCTTTCTAATTTTTTTTGTCTTGTGCTCGAATTGAAAAATTATCTGAAGAACGCGATTTTTATTCAGGATTCTGATATTTCAGCGGGAACGATGGAAGAACAGTGTGAAAATGGAAGAAAAGTCACGATCGGAGTCTGCGTCATGGAAAATAAGGTGAAAAGCAGTTCAGAGGTCCTTTTTCATTCGTGTTCACGGATTCGCACACTATACACTGCCATATATAATGTATATAAACATAGCTGATATTATTACTGAATGTAGATGTTATTGGCGCCGATGAAATAGATCCTTGATAGATTGCAAGCGTTCGGTTAATTTGAGGTGCGTATATAATATACAGTAATAGTTGACGATTTGATTACTTCTTAATGTCAGTTTCTTCCAAGATTTGCATTTTATTTTCGAATCAAAAGAAATTTGGATGAACACCTGATTTTGCTTGCATTTGGAAAATCAGTACATTGTGCGCGCTGATTAATCAAATAATAGGGAATTTGTATTCATCGCTTCGTATTTACAGTTCAGCCTAATAATTGCATTCAGCCTAATAATTGCACTTCTGTGTATTGTTATAGATTATCTACTTCGGAGACAAGGTCATTGTCGAAGATCCAATAGAAAGGTAAATAAGATTGGCGTCGCTTTGCTTTTACTTTTGATGTATCATACCTTTTTATGCGTGTTTTTCGTGTCCTCTGGACCGCCAGTTTGGTGTGTTGTTCATGTGACATGTGTATAAATCAGAAGATTGGAATTTATGATTGCCTTGACGTGTTCTCTATATAGTAGCGGCTTTTCGTTCATGTATTTTAACAATTCCGTGTTTTAGATGGCCGATATGCGACTGCTTGATCGCCTTCTACTCCAGTGGCTATCCTCTTGAGAAGGCTGAGGCATACGCTGCTTTGCGAAAGTAAGAACGAATTATCTTGTTATGTTCCAAGTGTATTATCTTTTGCAAATACTCTGATTTCAGTGGAAAGAAATGACAGAGTTTTGTTATGCTACCAGAGTAGTACTCCTTGCAATGTGTAGTATTTAAGTGATTTATTTCCTTTTGATAAAATAACGTCATCTTTGATGCATACCTTTTCTTGTTAATGAACTCGAGCCACAACACCTTCTTCATGACCGAAGAAAGGTTTATGTGGTATGTGTATGCTCTTCACATGTTTTATTTAAAAGTTCATATCAACTTGTTTATCTATTGGTCTTAAATTTTATCTTATACAATATGCTATTTGGTTCTTATGGTCATCTTTTTTGGCGTATAAACATGATAATATTGGTTGATATGAACGAGCTCAGGTTTATGCAAGTTTGTATAAACTGAAGGAAAGGCTAATCCTCAGTTTGAAGAAAATCTTGTACATAGATATACTGTTAACTGTTTATAAATAATACCGTGTTTTAGTAATTGATTTGTGAACTATATGGACTAATACCTTAATCTTGGGCACTTAAGTGTCTTGAAAGGTTTGGAATCCCTGTTCCAAGATATGCTCTTGTTAATAGACAAAAGCCTTATCAAGAGCTGGACTATTTTGTGGAGGAAGAAGATTTTGTTGAGGTTAATAATGAGCGGTTCTGGAGACCATTTGTAGGAAAGCCTATTCATGGTAAGCAATATTTTTTAAGTGAAAAATTATTGTACTCATGCAAGATTTACTCACTTTTTGAAGCCATTTGTGGATTATATGGCTGGTTATGTAGAAACACTATGCAACCATTTTGTGTACTTAAATTTGTCGTTGATAGCTTATGAGTCTAGTTCTATCTGCAAATGTTGTTTTTCACTCAACTTGGAATGTTCTCTTTAATTTTGTGAAGGTGGGATGATCATCGAATTATGATATATTACACTAGCTCAGCGGGAGATAGTATAAGGAATTATTTAGAAAGGTCAGTTCTATAATACTATTAACTTTGCTTGTAATAAATATCACGATTAGAAAAATAATTTCAAGAAAACAATAGTTATGTCTGAGGTATTGGTTTTACATTGTTGGCTAATCTTAATAGTGATTTCCTTCAATAGAAGTGTAATCCGTATCCGTCTGCATCTGTTTATGGTCTATTTCTCGCTTTCAGGTCGGAAACCTTTCTAGTAAGTTCTATCCAGAAACAAGACGAGTGAGACGCGAAGTTATTTTGTCAAATAACTAGGTGTATACTGTTGGACCTGAGTATGCGCATGCTGAGGCAAGGAAGTCCCCTGTGGTTGATGGTGTAGTCATGAGAAGTAAGTCATACACTGGGTGCTTGATTAGTTGATAAAGATCAAATTTGAGGGAAGGTTGAATGATATCTTATCTTAGGTACTTATCTTAGGTGCGCAAGTTTCTAGTGATGAATCACCTTTGTGGGATGGTGGATGGAGCTGGACTTCCATCGAATGCTTTAGGACTTCTACTCATATTGGTATTCATGTTTATTGTTGCTAGCTCTCACTTTAACACTCTAGATATAATCCTCAAATATCTATGGAAATTTAACTTATTCTGGTAAACATCATGTACAAAATATTTTTTAGTGGTAGAGAAAGTTAATGTGCAGTGATTCCTTCCGCATTTAATTAACATTCACTTAATATTAAAAATTTCATTGGTAGTTTAAGATGTCCTTACATAAGATAAGTACTGCATTCAGTTAATTGGATTATGGGAAGTGATATGTTTTGTTAATGAATAGGTGGAGCTAACTAAGAAGGTGAAAATGAAGAACTTATTGAGCCGAGTGCTTATGATGTGATTACCCCATACGACCAAGCAAAAGCCCTAGGAAAACATTGATGTTGATCGTATTGCTGCTGGATTACCTGTGGTAGTGAAGGATTCCTTTTAATTGTATGCTAGTTGGAGAAAGCTTGAGAGAGAGTTGTACAATGAGCGGAAGATGTAAGTATTTTTTCCTTCCCATATAATATCTGCAAACATATTAAGGACAATGACTTCAAATTGCTGGAATCTCTGGACATGAGAACACTAGTTAATATCATAAGTCTTTATTTATTCACTTCTATATAAGAGGGTTCACCATGATACTTGTTAAGGTTTATTGAACAAGTGTGATTGGCAGAACCTAAATTTTGATCAATATTTTACATGTCTGTTTCTGATAAAATATTTTACTTACCAGACGGTTTGACATCACACAAATTCCAGATGTCTATGACTCATGCAAGTAAGTTTCCACTTTTTATACTTTAATTATTATAGAATCCTTTTGGTATAGAAAGAAGCCAATGGTATATGTGAATCATCCTATCATAGCCTGGGAAAGTTCAAATACAAATTTGCATCCACCCAAGTTGTCAAGAAAACTCCTTTTACTCTTTAACAAATTTGCTACCCTAAACCCGATGCAGTTCGAAGGCCAAGTTCTATGTGATCAAGTCATACAGCGCCCCTTACGGGAACAAGAAGCTCGATTTGGTCTTCCGTGAAGTCAAGTTGTCCGATCTTCCTTTTCTTTTCGGTGAGTTTTCTGATTCCTAACCCGGGCTCTTTGTCTAATTGGGTCGTACGTATTTTGTGGGACCCGTAAAAACTAGAACTTTATGTTTTATTGTTATTATTACAAAAATGACTAGTTTCCTGTTTCTTAAACTCTAAATCTTATTTTTTGTTTTTATGTATATTCCAGGCATTTATTAAAAACTTGGCTCTGTTTTTCACTTCATTCTTCAAGGTAAGATTATGTTCCAGTCTTGAATTATCTTGTATATTATGCCTGCATTGTTAATGAAGCTTTCTTTTTATTTTTTTTAGCCTGCATGGGACAGAGTTCGTGAAAGAATGGATTGCAGCTGACACTGAAAAAGGCTTTTTTTTTTTAATTTTTATGTATGTAGAACAGCTGTAATATCCGGAAAAAAGAAACCTGAAAGAAAACACTAACAAAACTAACTCTATGAAAAGCGAAACAAAACGCTAAGACGGGAAAAATGCAAAAAAAAAAAAAAAACATAAAAAACAAAAAGACATAAAAAACGGAGACTAAAATAAGAAAATGACAATATAGAAAGACATTAAAATCAATCTTCCAAAAAAGACAATTAAAAAAATTAAACGACAATAAGAGAACGGTTAAAGATAAGCTAAAGTTATTGTCGTTTATTTTGATAATATCGCCTTTTCGCTGTCGTTCATTTCTTAATGCCGTATCCGTTGTCGCTTAATAATTTGGGTACCGTTTTTAATTCTAGTTTTAATGTCGTTTATCAAAAAAAATAAACTGCGGTAAAGTAAATGACACATAAAAATACAGAGGGAAAAAATGGCAGTTAAAATAAACGACAATTAATAAACGAACATGAAGAAAACGACAATAGAAAATGATATTAAACTGTGAACGACTACAAATGAAAAAGAAGGAAATTAAAACGACATTAATAACAATTAACTAACGACAATGTATAAACGACAAAAAATAAGCGGCAACGAAGCGGACGACATAGAAAACGAAAATTAAAAAATACACGACTGTCTTAAAGCGACCAAAGAAAATGTACGACGTTAAGAATAATCAACGCCAAGTACTGCGGTAACAAAAAACGACAATTTAAAAACGCCATTTAAAACATTAAGTGAAAGTGTTCTACAAAGACAAGTCTTTTCTTGTCGTTTAATGTCATTCTTTAATGCCGTTTTCTTCGATGTCGCTTATTATTCTTATATAATCATGTATTTGTTGTCGTTTATTATTTAGTTGTCGTTCATTTTTTAAACAAATCAAAAAAACAAACAATGAAGTAAACGACAACAGGAAAGGACAAAAACAAACGGAAACAAACGACATTAAGAAAAATAAACGACTGTTTAAAACGACATGATTAACGGCAATAAAAAACGGCAAATGGTTAACGGCAATAAAAATGACATGAACGACATTAAAAAACGACTGCTTAAAAGTAATGATTCAAATATGCAGAAAACGGCAATAAAAACAACATTAAAAACACCAAACGATTATGTAAAAAACAGCATTCAAAGAGACATTAAAAATAATAAACTGCAATTTGAAAAATAAAATCTATGATTGAGAAGACACGACATTAAAATATTAAACGACCATATAATAAGTAAATGCATATGAAGAAAACGACATTAAAACAATCAACGACAAGACTAAACGAAGAAAATAGCAAAGGAGACATTATAAATAAATGTAATTATCTGTCGTTTTTGGCCTATATTTTCACTAGTTGTAGTTTGCATTTTCTAAATTGTAGTTTTCTGGTTTTAGTTTTCGTTTTTAATGTTGTTTAGTTTTGTACCATTTTTCTGTAGTTGTAGTTTCTCTTTCTTATTTTCGGACATTACATCAGATTTCACATACATAAAAATTTAAAATTAAAAAAAGAAAGAAAAAGCCTTTAGCAATCAACGTTGTCAGCTTGCAATTCATTCTTTCTTCCACTCTGTCCCATCCAGGCTAAAAAAATGAAAAGAAAGCTTCAGTCAGCCAGCAGCATAATAAGAAAAAGAGCCTCATTATTATTTCTTTACTCGTTTCGTTTCACCTTTTTTTCTGTAATTATGGCATTCAGCCTGTTATATATAGAAAATTATAACAGGTGTTTGAAAATAATTAAAAGAGCCTCTTTAAAATAGAAAATTACCAGTTCGTGATTAGTAAGGCCGGAGATAGAGTCCAACTTGTACACTGCAGAAGCATGTTTTCAGCTGAATTACAAAGTTGAGAAAGAAAGCATGTTGTTTGAAGATACGTTAATAATTACGCAGACTCTACAAGTATTTTATTTGCTCGTACGATGGCCTCAGGATGTAGCACCCTGAAATGTCGTAATACTCGATCATCTCGCCACGAACTACCACCTATAAATTGTTGTATAAAAAAAGATTACATATCCAAAAATCGGTACTTAACAAAAAAAGGGAAAGAAAAAAGAGAAGAGATCTTGGGTCAATGTACCTCGGAGTATCACTCTCCGAAGTTTTCGTCCGACATTCCCAACCCAGTCTCTTTCTTCACTTCCTTCTTCTGCCCTGAAAATGCAAAACAAGCCGAATCAGATATGTTAGTAATGCTTGTAACGGAAAGGAGAGGCGAAACTCACCCCCGCCTCCGCCCTTTTTCTTCTCTCCGGTACCAGAACCGCCTTTCTGCTTCTCTCCACCACCAGCCATGGCTAAAAGTGAGTCAGAAAATAATGCGTTAAGACATCGTGATCGTTCGATCGACAGAGATACTAGGTGGGAAATGGATTCTGAACTTCAATCTACAAGTTATAAACTATCAGCAAAGAAGAATGCGTATCAATGTTCTTTTAAATGCGATAAAAATTCCTTCTTGATCTATCTGTGTTTTCTTCTTTCTTTTCTTAGAAACCTTAACAGGGAAACAAATTACTTATAAACGCAATCTAGAATTTCCTTACCATCTATTAAATTCTCAGCTTTTTCCCTGATTTTGTTTCTTCGGAAATTAAAAAACAGGTCCGTAAATAAAGAAATGAAATGAAAAGAAACCATACTCGCCGTTGAACTTCACGCTGAGATTTTGGTCGATTCGAGGATCGTCGGAAAGCTTCTCTGCGCGTTTGGTGTCTGGAGATACGTCAACCCAAACTTCTCAGCGTGTGTGGGTGAGCCTGATGAGAGTTTGAGATAATAATTAGGCCAAGACTGTCCGAAAATATTAAATATAAATAATTATATTTTCGTCCCTGAACTATCTTACGTGTCACACTTCACGTAACAGAATGCAGGCTTACTTTAAAGCTGCTTCACGGCATTGCTCTGCAACATCGTCAAAAATGCATATCGCAATCCTTCTCTCTTCGTGTGACTTGTCTTTCCCCTTATGCGCCAAATCTCTTTTTGCGTATAAATTATAAGAACCGCTGAGGCAAGAAATAAAAAAAAAGTTCGAAGAGTTTCAAGCCATACTTACCCACATAGGAGTTAGATAAGATGATAGCTCATCGAAGAACAGTATGAAAGAGGCTTTGAATGTTTCAATCAAGGTTCCCAAAATTCCACCCACCTGAACGATATGAAACAAAACAATCAAAACAAACGTAAGAAAATGTACAATGTGTTGATGAAATGAGGGGTATCTTTATAAAACTAACTTGATCGAAAACTTCTTCCTCTTGCTCGTTTTTTCATAGCGATCGAGTTCTTTTTCAGGTGTCGGTGATCTCTCCAGCGCTTGGCTACGTGAGGCGATACACATCCCACAGCAGGGACAAGTGCCGACACTAGAATCTCCATTACTTCCTATATTGTTGTCCCTGCACCAATGAAATTTCCTCTTAAAACTTACAATAAGTCTTGCAGTAATAGAGCTTAGATGATTTTCTTAAAGTTTGAAATTTGTCTTGCAACTTATTTTGAAGATTATTTGTACATACAAAAAAAAGATGGGAAATATATTTATAATTTGTACTGCAAGTGGAATTGCGGGTCTACTGTGGAGTTTATACACTGTATTGTACATATATTCGACTAATAATTAATAATTACACAAGAACTATTTAACGAAAATGAAAGAACAAATAGAAATCTATAACCTTGAGATCATTGTTATACCATAAACTTCTAACAAGTTCAGTTCATTCATCTTAAGCCCGATATTCCGTTTTTATACTAATAATGTTTAGGTTGATTTTTTTCTCATATATTTTTCAAGTTTCAAGTAAAGAATCGTCGTGATGAGAGAAATTCCTATCGCTTCTGTTTTTGTACTAAAAATTGAAACTTGTTCCAACCCAAGTTTCAGTTTTTTGAATATTACGGAACGCCTCATTTGGTACATAAATGATACGTATTGTTACATGAATTTCTACTTCAAGCTAAAAAAAAGATCGTGTAATCGGTACTTAAGCTAAATAAATTTTGCCCCTAAAACTTCTTAGCCCATATTTTCAAGTTTAATCAGAGTCTTAAGAAAAAACCCATCAAAATTTAACAATAGATACTGATAATCAGGCAATGTAAGTGTGGATGTAGATCTTATTTGAAATCTTCTATTTCTATTTAGAGATATGATGTCTAAATAAAGGCAACGATCATGAATATGGACGAGGAAATGAGAGTAACTTACTGCACAAATACAAGTAAACTGAGAGCTGATTCTGAAAGACTTTCAGGAAAGTTAAATGTATTTCTAGACCCAACCGTAAATGAAGCTGTTCCTGAGCTACTACACAAGAAAGTCTAACGTAACAAAATAAGTATAAATATATAAAAAGCGAATGTAGGTTCCCGAGCTACCATATTGAAACACCCAATGCATTCGAGTTCGTTGAAAAATGTTCGTTATGTCAATAAACAATTATGTTCACACTTATACGTTTATTTGAAATTAATTTCTTGGTTTTAGCGACACGTGCATAGGTCATAGCAACGCAGTAATATTGCTTAGTCTAGTGGCAAATATGGTTTTATAATTCTAGTGCCGCAAAAGACAAGATCCGTGTTTAACGGATGAGTTTTTTTTTTTTTTTTTTTGAGGAAGTTTAACGGATGAGTTCAAAGTGCTATACATAAACCATAGATCATTGAAAAATATATGTATGTCTTTTTACTTTGAAGGAAGACAACAATTAATTTAATGATAGTGGTATTTCATTGCTACTTGATGGTTTATTAGTTTTTTTAAATCGTGATCGCATTACAAACTCTCGTGTATGGTAAGAGGAATATCGTGGTTAAGAGATAAAGATACAATAAATATTGAAACCATAAATAATTAGGGCTCTAACTCTTCAAAGATAGGTGACAAGTTTCATCTAAACCTTAAATAAATATTATTTCACGAAGAGCATCAGCTATATCAACATAATTATCATCATTGTAAGAAAGTCAATTATCTAAGAACAGAGAAGAAAAATCGGTACCTGAGATGACCGTTCTACAACGTAATTATGCAGCTCCCTCTTGCACCATTTGCTTATGATTCGGCATTCGCCAACATAATCAACATTTTCATGGATTGCGAAAATAACACCTTACATAAAAACAGCTGCATAATTACGTTGTAGAACGGTCTTAAGAGTATACCTGAAGAAGAACGACCAACTTGGTGACAATTCCATGCAAGTAGGGCGTCAGAATGTCCGGAGTCGCAGAAATAGTGCAAATTCATAAATAGGTCCACCCTTATCTCTCTCTGAATGCTCAACACAAAGACTACGAGCGTAGATGTGAAACCTGAACTCTGGTGATGATACTTGAGCTGCAAATCGGGACCCAAGTCGGTGGAAGGAGCTCACCACCACTTGTGAAGAGACGGCTGATGAACTGGGGCCCACTCCCTCAGCCTCGGCCAGGGTGATTACGAACTTGATGGCCAGGTGGCGCATCATGCCCGGGGCCCGCTCCCTCGCCTCGACCAGGGTGATTACGAACTCGATGGCCCGTGGATCTGCTGAGCAGTCTGGAAAAAAATTGAATATGTTATTCTACAGTCTGTTTTAACCACAAAAGTATCTCGAAAGAACTTGCTTCAAATATTCTCAAAGTCAGAGCCTCACCTGCAAAATCCAAGCATGGAGACTGATTGTACAGTTTTACCAGGACCCATCTCATCGGCTAAAATTACATTGGTATCATTTCTCCAACTACAAAGCAAGAGATGTTAATGGTGAAACCCTAACAGGACTGATTTTCTTATTCTTTTTTAATAAGAGAAAATGTTGCAGGAGTCTGAAAATATCAGAGATTATATCAACATTATTTAAGCCAGATATAAAAAGTTCAAATAAAAATATACCATACCTGTTGACAAGACCTTCAAGCTAAAGCACTCAGATTTAACTTACTCTAACTTGAGACTTAAATCATCTAAGTGCATGAACAGAGATTATTTTAAAAAAATAAACATGGTGTTTAAGATCGATATTTCGTAGCAGCACCTGATGACTGGGTAGTTAGTTCTTTTAGCTTCTTTTTCTTAGAAACAACTGACTTTTTAACTCACGGCAAAGCCGGAAACGCAAAGAAACGAAAGATTCGAACGAAAAGCCAAACAACAAAAACATCATTTTATTCCTACCCTTATACTTTATAAAAGGAGCATGACATTGAGCTGAGCCTCAACTGACAGTTAAGTGTTCTTGGACCAATACCCACCGTTTTCCCCTGTACAAACCATTTTTTTGTACAAGGGAAAACGGTGGCATTTTTTTTGAGAAAAGGAGATAAAATGTTCCAAACCATTTGCTTTACTTTTTCCCATTTTTTATTTTTCATTTTTTTGCAGTCACGAGGGCAAAGTTATGATTGGATAAAGTCTGTAGTACGACATAATTTCTTGACAAAAGAATGACGTTAAGATTACAAAAAAAAGGTTAAACACAAAAAATTTAAAAGCATAATATTTAAAAAATCACTAATCTTTTTAAGATCTCAAGCTGAAGCATTCCATTATAGTCCAACAGAAACTGCCATCTATTGACTTTAAGAAACTATGGGTTACAAACTTGAAATTTCAATTTTCCTAATCTGATTAAGAAAAGAGGCGACTTGGCTTTTGGTCTTAGCAAACATTTACCGTGTTTGATTCAAGGGTTTTCCTCACAATTGATAGAGCGTCATGCAAAGCTCTTTCCATCTCGTCAAGCATGTAGTCATTGGCACCTCTTACAATCAAAGATACCTAAAAATTAAGAGTCCAAGTTAGATTATTGTTAATCAATAATAATATGAACGAGCTGAGGTATTCAACACTAAATATTATATATATATATACACATATTCAAAAGTAACATATACAACTAACATCAAGTATCCTTTCCAAATTAAATATAAAAGTAAGTTAATGTTGAAAAGACAAATAGATAGTTTCGTGGTTAAACAGATATCATCGAGTCAAACAGTTACATACTAGATCGGTATCAAGTTTTATTTATGACTCACCGCACTCGTATTTTATCATAATCACATCATCGTCTGCAATTCTCTCCTCCACAAAGTTGCACCAGTGGCCCGTTGCAACATGGCGCATATCTTCTTTCCGAACGCGCCTCACAGCTATAGCACCAGCCTCCACAAAATACTGCACAAAGAGATGAATAAGGATACACTCTAAACATCTCTCAAATAAATTCAAAACAGGACATAAGGGAGATCAAATATTTTCTTGATCATGATTAGGAACTCTTCCACACATCTTACTACACAACTTTCATGCACATGGCACAAAAAATGTTATCACACCACGAAAATAAAAAAAGTCAATAGTACATCCAATTACAATATCATTGTCATATATAGATAATAAGTTATTTAAAAAAAAAATAAAGCTTGCCATGTCATCGATCCCTTTAGTAGTCAGAACAACATTTGCCCCTGGTTTGACAAGTTTCTCAATACGTTCTTTCGTCATATCAGCTTCCCTGTGAATACAAGACCACGTCAGTTCAAAAATACAAAATACAGCAGACAGAAATCTAGGTTCAATGAGCTACTTACCTTTGTCGAACTTGAACTCCCAATTGCATTTTTGTTTTTTTGGAGGTTAAAGTCAATGATTAGAGCATATCCATTCAAGAGATAACTTTCCTTGGCACTTTCTCAATATATTAATCCCCTGGACTATCATACTATAGTAAAATATCAGAGTATCACAAATTTGGGACTTGCATATCGATCTGCTCTGTGCTAGACCTAGTCCTTTAGCTATACTCCAGCCTCAGCCTGCAGAAATATATCCTGTTAGTGAGCATATGGACAAGCCACTAAACTATATATATGATTTGATGTGTATGTGGTTCGAATTCACGACTTAAACATTACGATTATAATCTTAGACTGAATTTGTTTATGAAAAGGCTTTCATCACATGCATAAAAAAAGGTATGATTCATCAAAAGTAAAAGCAAATCGACGTCAATCTCATTTACCTTTCTATCACAATGACCGTGTCTCCCAAGTATATAATCTGCAATTATTAGCCGGAACCGCAAATAAGCAGCGATCTGTACAAATTCACTCTTATTCGATTAGTCGCAAAATCAGTGTTCATTCAAATTTCTTTTGATTAGAAAATAAAATGCAAATCGTGGAAGAAACAGACATTAAGGAGTAAATCAAATCATCGCAACGTATTATTATACACAAATTCACTCTTATTCGACTAATCTAAAAAAATCAGGTGTTCATCAAAATTTCTATTGATTCGAAACAGACATTAAGCAGTAAATCAAATCGCCGCACCTCGAATTCGCCAAACGCTTCAAGGATCTGTTTCATCGGCGCCGATAACATCGTAATAATAATATCAGCTACGCGTATATACATTATGTGTGCGAATCCGTGAACACGAATGAGAAAGGATTGTTCTCTCTGATGGCGTCGACGTGAACGCAGCGACGTCCATCGGCTGGCTCAAATCCCTAAGGTTTTAGAGAGAGGAAGGAAAAAATAATCAATAGACTGGTAAACCCTAGAAAGCCATATTCTAGAGAGAGAAAGAGAACCGGGACGAAATTTAAGAGAAATCAAAGAAGGACACGCATTCTGGGTCGAATTGGCGAATATAGAGACGCGAACGCCTTCTGGATCGCGAAGAACGTCGAAGAAGCAATCTTATTAGTACTATTTTTATTTTTTTGAATTTGAAGGACAAAGCGCCGTTTTAGCCGATAAATATATAAAAGAAAAATTGCTCCGGGGCCAAACTTTTTAATTTGTTAAGTAAATATTTTTTTTTTTTTGAGATGTCATTATTTGGATTTTTTTTTCTTTTTTTGTCCTTTATTAAGTATATATATATATATATAAATATATATTGAATAGTTTTTCAAAATTGGTTCAGTTTTTAATTGCATGTAAATAGTAACTGTTTTTCCTTTTTTAAATAAATAAATAATGTTACCTGGTTTCGCTCTTCGGCAGAGAGATGCGAATTAAATGATCACATCACCAGGCCGTCCTTAGACGATTTGAGACCCTACGATTCTCACCGGATGAACTTGCAGCTTAAGAAAAACTCAAATATCCTAGCCTAGCTTGTGATCAAAGATCCATGATTTCATAATCCTCTTATGTATGATTCAAACACTATAAGAACAAAATAAAACAGACAACGAATAAATCTTAAATTATCTCCATTTAAAATTCTCACACACTGAACACTAAACAAATGCCTCATATGCATTTTCTCTATGTTCTTGGACTCTTAGGACAATCAGCACAAATTCAATTTCACTAAAAATAAATTAATCTATAAAAAAACGGGCAAACGTACCATTTTGGTGACAATCTGAGACAGCCATGACTCGTACCCGATCGGCTCTCCGTCTCTTCCGCCGATCGTAGAAACATCGGGTGGTTCGCTGATCATAGACGTCGACTACGCTAGACTATAGATGAGAAAATAGAGTTCTCCGTGAACTTTCGGAAGTTACGGCCATCGAAAATAAAGTAATAAAGAAAAACAGGTAAACGTACCATTGTGGTAACAATCTGAGACAACCACATCAGGCCTAGCAATCAGACCACCCATGACTCGTGCCCTACCGGCTCTCCGTCTCTTCCGCCGATCGTAGAAACATCGGGTGGTTCGCCGATCGTAGAAACATCGGTGGTTCGCCGATCGTAGAAACATCGGTGGTTCGCCGATCGTAGACGTCGACTAGGTTATAGATGAGAAAATAGAGTTCTCCGTGAACTTTCGGAAGCTACGGCCGTCGAAATAGGTTCGATCAATAGAAAGAAGAGGCTAAATTGAGGCTTACCGGTGTTTTGGTGGTCGGCGTGGAGAAAGGAAACCCTAGCCGAGAGAAGAGAAAATCAGAGCACGAAGAGCGAGTGTCTGATTTCTGACAGACTATTTATACTCCCCAAACCCCTTTCGGTTTTCAGTCTCGTTTCGCGCGTGTTCGAAGATATCCCTCCGATTCTCATTAATTAATATTTACTCACCCTCGTTAATGACCTTCCCAATTTAAACTCCTTCTTATCGACAGCCTGGCAATCGCCCATTAAATTCTCCATTGTTTTCATTAACCTCTCTTCCTAATTTAATTTCTTTCCTTTTAAGTTCTCTCTTGATAAGTTATAATTTCTAAATGACAGCCTGTTGGCGCGTGATATAAGTCCAACTAAGAATTTTTCTTTTTTTGAATGCGTGAAATTTATTTTTTAAGTTTATAGGTAATTATATATTTTTTTAAAAATTGACTTTTTAACCAATGTTATATATTATAGTCAATTTTTAGTAAATAGTCAATTTTGATTATGTGTCATTCATTTATATTGTATATTATAATTAAATTATCTTTAATTAATAATTTCAAACGAAATTAATTGATTATTTGTTATTTATTAACCAAAGGGTGAGTATAGCCAAATTAAAGTAGATTATTTATTATTTACAAGATAAGCAAAGATGATAAACATGTAGGTATTGTTTTGTTAGTAATTTTTTACATAAATAACTATTTTTAAAAATTTGAGGAAGTAAATAGCTAAGAAGATGACGGTATATTTTTTTATATTTGGAACGAAGAGAACAATACATTTGAACTCTACAATGACCTTGTAATTATACTTCAAGGTCTATAACAAAATATATTATTAAACCATACCTTATTAAATTGTTCATGAGTACCAAAACCACGCAGATTTACGAGACATTATTATGAAACTAATTATTAACTATTCTTTTACTGAAGTGGATCGTGTACTTTTATTCTTATTTTAGTAGGGTTTGAATATAATACTATGTTTTGACAACACTGTATCAAGCCTAATTTTCAATGTCAAATAATATATAGATTATAGAGGTCAAGAGAGAATTCAAAAGATATATAGTCAAGTTAATTGCCAAATAAATACTATATAGAATAAGTGGATTAATACCAATATAAACTATATGTTATTCAACCTTTTTTTTATCATACTCTACTAAAAATGCACAAAAAACTATTATTCGATTTTTCTCATACTCTCTAAAGCCATATTCAACTCTTTTGAGTATGAAATGTATATTTCATCCTCAAAAACCATTTTTTATTTTTAGTCGAACATAATTCATTATTTAAGATGTCGATAACAAGAAAATATTGTCATGTATTAATTTATTTATAATTTAACTCAAGCTGAGGTAAATAACCATACCACCAAAATTAAATTATAATTTATTTATTAATTTTGTGGTTATATATAGTATATGTTTATATATAACACGTATAGCAAACGGGTTTATACCTTGATTTACAAAAGAAGTAAAAGAACGGTTCACATAATAATTGAACACTTTCAATTCTCATACAGCGATGGTTTTTATAAACATTATTAAAAACCTTTACTTTTATTCGTATAAAATTTGTCAAAATGTTACGCAAATGTTACATAATTAATCTCATGAAAAATATCAATGCGTAGCATGCATGCATGAAAATATCATGAAAAATACACGTGGATGAACTAGACATGCATGTATAAAGATATATATATACATATTAGATATAGATATGCGTAATAACAACACTTGCCCATGCAAACCTTCGAATAATTTGCTTCATTGGCATTGATTCTTTTATATATTTGTTACGTTGAAACATACTAACTAACGTATCATATAGTTGTTTTCATTACCGCGATATCCTTTTTTTTTTTCATTGTTACCAGGAATGATGATTTATATTGGTCCTGTTTCACAAGTGTTCAATCATTTTCTATCAATATTCTCAGTGTTCAAAACTACGTTGAGACTATTAAAAAGCCATAAATATGTGTTCCCTAAATCATACTGTTTACTGGTACTGTTAGTATTAGTATTAGTATTAGTGTTAGAGGTAGAACCAAACAAACCGTCTGCACCATATATATAATATAATTAAACAAAAACCAGATATATAATCGGTTGTAATTCTCATACTTGATTTGCATGCGAGTAAAAATGTATACTATAAGCTATGAATTGGACATGGAAATTTCAACTCTTTACTACATTCTAAACACCAATAAAAAAAGGGTAAAAGAAGGTAATAGCTCTATAGACGTTTACTAATTTGGTTTTGTCCATTGTTTGGTAAAATTTTAGTAAATGTCCAATATTTGAAATTGTCAAAAATTTGTACCTAATTGACCCCGAAAATGTTTGCCGCTCAAATTAATTTCCGGAAAAAAAAATAATTAAACCAGATAAATAGGATATTAAATAAAGAAAATAATTAATGCTAATTTACCCGAAACAGGGTTCCCCAAATTTTTTCCCGCTCAAACGGAATAAATGATAATATTTAAAAGGAAATTAATTAATCCTTTAAAACCGGAATATGGAAACATAAAATGAAATAGATATGGAGAGAGAAACACAATCCATGCATACTCGGAATATGAAGAGTTTTTTCTGAAAAAGCACGTCGAAATAGATTTGGAGAGAAACACAGTGTTTATCACCGAAAAAAAAATTTCTTGAAATTCTTGAAAGACTCTTACAACAATTCTGGGAAGAAGTCGAAGTTGAAGGAGGAAACTTGAAAGCCATCGAATATTTACAGGTTTGAATGTTATTTTTTATGTAAATCAATCCGTAACTATTTTCGCAAATTTCAAAAACTTAAACCGGTTATTTATTTATGTCGGAGGAAAATCAGTTTTTCCTATTAAGGGATGTTTATGATATGCATGCAAGTAAAGTAGAGTAGACTATGTTGTTTTATTTTCATCTTTCGAAGCTATTCCATTTTCGTGATAATGATAATATCTATTTACAAAAAAAAGTTAGGGTTTTAGTCGAAAGAAAATCATCAAACGATTAATAGATTTTTATGATATGCATGCAAGAAATTGATGTGGTATTGTGTTGTTTCATTTTCCTTTTCCGAAAGTTTTCAATTTTATTGATTAAAGGTAGGGTTTTGAATATGGTAAATCGATTATGAGTTAATGATTTGTTGGTCGTTGATAAATCGGAAAACCTTTTATTTTGTAAATAATATTTAAGGAAATGGTTTTTTCTTTTGTTCTTCCTTAATATCGAATATTGTAAACAAATATTGTGAATTGATTTTTGTAGTTCAAATGACAAAAATGGAAGTAGTGGACAAGTCTGAAAGTAAGAAGAGAAAGCATGGAGATTCGAAGAAAGGAGGAACTGTCGCCAAGGTTAAAGGGTCACAGCAGGTATATTATAAACTGAATTAATAGAAATAATATTTACTTAATTAATTGATATGAAACATTCTATTTACTGAGTTATTTGATTTAAAAACAGGTTGGTTCGTACCTTATAGATCCCAAACATTGGGATCTTGATCAAAAAATTATAGTACACGCGAACTTTGGGGCCATAAAGGCTATTATGAAAGGATTAGAAACAGAAGAACAATATAAATTGTTCTCAAAATCGCCTTTTTTCCATTTCCAATACATAAAATGCGACGTCTTTCCGAAAAGGTTAATCTCCACCTACTTATGCTCTCCCAAGTCGAATCAGGAAAACCGGATGAATTGCATTTTAAAATTGGAAACCATATTCACCGGTTCACAATATCCGAATACGAACTGATTTCAGGTAAATTGATTTTGTTAACCTGTTCAATTCCCATAGTCGTATTTAATATTTGAATTAACTTAGTAAATTGTAATATGATTTACAGGTTTATGCTGTGATGAATTTTTGAATGTGTTATTCAAAATTAAAATGAAATGACATGACAGGAAAGATTACAACAGCTTCAAGATGATTGGTTATTTGCGGTAAATGAAGTGTTCCAAATGGATCCTAACGGAAACTTTTATGAACAGGAGACCAACTACAAACGACTAAGGAAGGGACAACAAAAAAACAAAGAATTGGTTAAACATGACCAAGCTGTTGAAGTGAGTTAAATATTTGACAACTTTCAATATGTTGTTGTTACGAAAAGATTTTCTAAAATTGTTTTCACATTTCAGGAACTCAATGCAACCAAAACAGCCAAGAAGTTGCAGCCTCCAAAGGTATGAATGGTAATTTACTTAGTAAATACACAGCTAATTTATTTTGACAATTTGAATAAAATTGAAAACAGACTGATAAACCATCTCAAGAAGAATCACTCGTTCAAGGAAGGCAAAGACGACAAGTTAAAAGGTCGGTTTACATGCAACCACCTTATACTGAGGAGAAACGCCCCAAAAAAACGAAAACTACAACAACTGACAACACAGAAGAAAAACAGAGTAGCCAGCCATCGTTTGATCTCGGAATATAATATTTACGTGGTGTTTAATATTGGGATCTTCTGTTTTCTTTATGGTGTTTATTTTGGTTTTTGATACAATATGTTGAAGGTATAATTTTGGGACAAGTAATTATGTTGCCATATGTTTCTGGCTAAACTTGTTGAAGGTTTTTAGTAGTCATATTTTGAAACTTTGATACGATAGTTGTTTAAACTTTAGTTCTTAATATTAATATGATATCCGTTATATTGAATTTGTGCGCAATATTTGTAACTGATACTTTTATCCGGCTTTGGAAAATTGATCGATTAATTTAGTAAATTATAGTTCACGATATAGAACATCTTATCAAAGTTTACGGATTAAATTAGTAAGCAATTTATGTAAACAATAAATGGTAAATAAGAAATGACAATTTACCCCAGTAAATGAAAAACAAGGTAAATTAATGGCAAATTTATCATTAAAATTGATTAAAAATAACGAATACAATTGTTTCTTACCATTAAACTAAAACAAAAAAAATTAGAAATGAATAACGACATATAAAGTTCAAATAACTAAAACTTTAAACAAAGAGAAAACAAACAACAACAAATATTTAGTTCTTGCAACAACGTTTATTGTGGCCGGTTTGTCCACAATTTCCACATCGTTGCTCATAAGGATGATATTTTTCAGACTTTGATCGATATCGCTTCTCTTTTGGCCTCCCTGATTGACGCTTAAAAACAGGAGGTTTAATCACGCGTGCACCTAAGGGCAAATCCCAATCTCCTTCATGAGAAATCGGAAACACATCTTGTAAATATGTCAACCGAAAATACTCTTCAGTGTAGTAGGGAGAAACAAAGTCAATTGGATGTAAATTACGTCTATACAAGGCAGCACAAGCATGAGGACATGGAAAATCTTCAAGTTGCCAAAAACGACAAGTGCACGACTTCTCTTGAATATCAACAACTTTACGGATAGTCCCATCGACAACTTCAAATTGAAATTAATTTATCGCATATACCTATATAAAAGTAACGGATTGTTAATTGCGTAACCATTTACGTAGTAATTACATAATAGTATTTAAACAGTGTTAATTTCAATTTAATTTACTTAATACTATACGAAATAATTAATGACGTAAACACTTACATTCATGGTACGAGCAGCTTCTTGAGCTTCCTTCAATATTGTAAAACCAATGTCAGTTAAACCGGAAACCATCTTAGGAATGAGAGCCCTCTTCTTGACTATCCATCTTTGGATAAAATCTCGATAACTCAAAACAAGGCAAGACACAGGCCAACCCCTTGCTTCATGCAAAACCGAATTCAAACACTCCGAAATGTTTGTAGTCATGATGTTAAATCTCTTTCCAGGAAAATGACTACGAGCCCAAACCTTTGGATTTGCGTTAAGCAAATATTTTTTAATTTTGCGATCCCCAATAGAAAGAATATTTAGCCAAAAATCAAATTCTCTAGAGGTGTAAGCCTTAGCACACTTGTATAAGAGTGGCTGAATATGACTACTACCAAATTGAGCTTTAACATTACCCCATAAATGTTGCATGCAAGAAGCCCATTCTACTTCCGGGAAGACTTTGTTCACCGCTTTTTGGATGGATTTGTGCCTATCCGATACAACTACCATCTCATCGCGTACACCAAAAACAAGGCGAAGCTGCATCATGAACCACGACCATGATTTATCATTTTCGGAATCCACAATACAAAATGCAAGAGGGAACAAATGATTATCCCCATCTTGAGCTGTAGCAAGCAATAACGTCCCATGCGATTTTCCCTTCAAAAATGTACCATCTATCGAAATGACAGGACGACAATATCTAAACCCATGCACACAAGCTCCAAACGCAAGGAAAAAATACTTGATTGTTCCATCTTCTTCAAGTTCTGTTTTAGTGTACGAACCTGAAATATATTTACAAAATTAAACTAAAATCACCAAATAAATTGCATAGTTATTAACCAGGTAAATTACTTAGTAAATTGAAAATAAATTAACAAAGTTATGAAATTGTTACCAGGGTTTTTCTCACACATCAAATCGCCAATGATAGGGAGATGACTGTAAGAAGAATCAAAATCACCCCGAAGATCAATCAACGCATTTTTCCGTCCCTTCCACGCACGATAGTAAGAAACTTCAACGTTCCAACGACTCCTCATTATCTCAGCCACTCCTGCCGGTTTAATTTCGGTTGCTAATGAACCCCTAAAATCTTCTTGAACACATTGACTAATAAGCTTAGACGATGCATGCTTATTTTTGTTGATAACAACACGACCAAAACATGAATGATCTTTCAAAAAGCTCCTAACTACCCAAATCCCAGATTTATAGCTCACATTAGCATATAACATCCAAGAACAATTAGAATCATTGCAACAAACACGATACCGAGTCTTGTTAGATTTTATAGTTTTATATTCAAAACTATTTCGCACAACTAACATACTCAAAGCAGTTTGTAAAACAGATTTGGTAGTGAACACATTTCCAACGTTAATATCAATTGTCATCGGGAAATTATTCAAATCTGCATGATCAAACATGACTACATCATCTTTTTTAGAATCGTTGATATCAATACTCTCCACATCACGAGCTTGAGAACATTGACGCTCGAAAATTTCAACTGTAAAAATATTGACGAAAATTAAACCACCACAGAAAAAAAGAACCAGAATTGAACAAGAATACAATGACAGGTCTTACCGGATTGACGAAACGAACTCTCACCATGCACAAACACCATCTCGAGTAAATCAATAACCGTTTGTAAAAACATAAACAAAAGCCACAACAATCCGGTAAATAGAATAACAATTATCGAGAAAATGAAAATATGGTAAATAAGATGTCAAGCACGTGAATTAATTGAAAGTCAATGAAATTGCTTTAAAATCAGATAAGAATAATATATTTTCCAATTAAATCTCTTCGTACCCTAATTTTAATTGCTATTCAATTCAATAAATCGGATGAGAGTAATATTGTTTCCAAATAAATCTCCACGTCCATTGTCTAAACGGTTACATAACCAAGTCAAATAAAAAAAACTAGATTTTAGGACCTATAATCGGATAGAAATAAATAATAAAGTTTTTTGATATCAATCCGGAATTTGAAAACATCCGAAATTAATTAAAATTTTAAAATCAATCCGAAAATAATTGCCAATTTGAAATCAATTCGAAAATAATTCAAAAAATTTGAAATAAATACGAATTTGAAATCAATTCGAAAATAATTCAAAATTTGAAATAAATACGAATTTGAAAATGAACACTAAAATTTGAAAATAAAACATAATTAAAACTGGGTATTTAAAAAGGGTAAAAATGTAAATAGATAATTAAATAAAAAAGCCACGTAGGATTGTTGGACATTTACTAAAGTTTTACAAAACGTTGGCCAAAACCAAAAAACGTAAGTAAGATAAGGCCAACTCGCCAATTTTTTGATAAAAAAAATAACCAATCATATAGAGATATATATAGATAGATATACGTATACATGTATATATATAGCTACCTGAGCAAACCCGGGTCGGGATCCGAAGCGGCGGCTCGGACCACGGTGGGGCTAAAAACCCGATACCTATGACTCCTCCAAACCAAGAACCAACGAATAGCCTTCGCTCGGAGACTCCGCTCGAAAGCTGACCGTGAACCTCCGTTTCTGTCCGATTCCGATGAAGACGAGCCGTTCCGGGAAGACCGTGATGTTGAACCCGCTGGGCCTCAAGACGCGGGCCCGGTAGACGCTCTTGGGCTTGAGGCCCACGTTGGTGACGGTGCGGGTCACGGTGACGGGCCCTTTCAGGTCCGGGACCGAGATGGAAGGGTAGTTGAGGTCCGAGGGGGATTCGAGGGAGCGGCGGCGATGGTGACAGGTGGCGTTGGAGCCGGTGATGTGGCGGAGGGATTTAGGGTCGTAGCCGAGGGGCAGAGGAAGGCCACGTGGTCCGACGGGGTCGAGTCGTAGACCAGGCCCGGGTCGAGGACGCGGGTCGGGTTCATGAAACCCGACCCGAACTCGAACGAGTTGCTTCGTTTCTGGTCCGGGTCGGAGAGGATCGGGTTCCGCTTCTTGTCCAATGTGCTTGCTGTTTTCAAATTTTTTTTTTTTTGGAATTTGATTAGTAACTTGTTACTCAATAATTTATATATGAGAATTTGTTCAAAATACTATCATTTACTACTCATTTTTCAACAAAAACACTAATTTTTCGCCCAAAATGTGAGTTCCATGACTGTCCAAATATAAATATAATAGAGAATTTGAAAAAGAAATATCATCATTTGCTACATTTTTTTAATATCATTTTTCATCAAAAAACACTAATTTCGCCTAAAATGACACTGACGTGCAAATACTAATATTACTCTTTGATCAATTTTAATACATGTAGTAATGATGGCTGAATTTATATATGAAAATTTGCTAAAATATCATTGTTTACCAAGTTTTTCTATCATATGATCCACCAAAACAATAATTTGCTAAAAAAAAAGTTAGTACCCTGAGTATACAAATATTGTATCACCCTTCCTTTTCTTGAGAAGATTTACTCAAAATACCATCATTTACTAACTTTTTTCTTCTCATTTTCCAAAAAAAAAACACTAATTTCGCTCAAAATGTAAAAATACTATATTACCCTTCACTCAATTTATTTACACCTGTAGTCATGATAGCGGATTTGATCGCGGAAGGGGACCATGTCGGATGGACCGCTTTGAGCAACGCCGCGATTCTGGTGACGTGCGGGCACGCCATCGAAGTTCCCGAAACTACGTTGAACTCCATTTTCTCCTTCGCCGGAGACCATGCCGCGAGTATGTTTAGTCCCGGTGCCATTACATCGGGCTACAAACAGAAGAAAATGTTATAAATTAATTCGAGTCTCGTGAAAAAATTCAGGTGGAAAAAAATGAAATATTGTCTCGTCACCTTCAAAATCTTGGGTGTCAATGAATTAGGACCTTTGGAAGAGAACGCCGCGACTCGAGGAGCGGGTTGTGACCCCAATATAGTCTTCGCTGCCGTGATTCTCGCCATCGGGTTTCTGAGCTCAAACATTACAAGAAAACTTAAAAAAAACAAAAGGGTTATTTTAGTTACTAGTATTATTTTGATAATAGTTTGTAAATGTGTAGTAAATAGTCAGATCAATTTGTTTACGAGATTATTTTGACCATTTTAGCCTGAATAATCCTTATAATTACTTAAATCGAAAAGGCCAATCTGGTCTATGATTTCATGTAAACAACTGCCACGTAATATTTACAAAACGTCGGCTATTTCCAAAAAAATTTAAGTTTATATTGGTTAAAGATCCAATTTTTAGAAAAATGAAAACAAAAAGATTCAAACTTTCGGGCGGGAGATCGAACCTGGTTCGGTTGATGTAAGAGAGCAAGCGAGCTCCGGTGGAGAGACCAACAATGGCGGATGGGATAGTAAAAGGAATAGCGATATTTTTATCCTCTTTGTCGATGAGAACCATTCCGACCCCACCGGCCTCTTTCACAATGATGCTCTTCTCGAGCTTAGATTCCATCGAGCTCTCCGCATGCCGGCACACCAGAACCTTCCATCTCGCCTTCTTTCTGATCAGCGAGCTCTCCAAGCACTAACTTACCCCCCCCCCCCCCCCCCCCCCCCAAACAAAATTGAAATATAGTTAGCTTATTTCGCAAGTAAATTCCTCATTTTTGCGAATCTGCAAATCAAGCTTTACAAAAGTACCTTTCTCTTCACCTGGATTGATAAGGAGTGAAGTAACCCCCGTTCAACTCTGAAGCCGACACAATTCTCGCCGTTTCCTTCATTTCCACCACGCTCAAACTTTCCCCCTTTGAAAATTTCAAAAAAAAAGGAAAAGTTAACTATTACATGTTTAGCAATTAAGTTATTTATTTTCGCATTTAAGTTTCTTATAATTATTTATTTCAATAATTACAATCTTAGTAATAATAGAATTTTATAACTTAGCCCAAAAAAAATAGTGTATTTGTATACTCAAAATTTGTGTATAAATAGGTCTTCATTCATTAACGAAAAAGTCAGTCTCTGATTGAAAATATTAGGTTTCGGTGGAGTTTTGAAATTCATGTTAAACCAAACGACTCTCACCACGAGATCTCAATCCCGGGTTCATATCATCAACTCAGTAAAGAAACTATACGGTAAAAAAGCTAAGAACTTTCTTACCGTAAAGTTCATAGTCACGAGATCTCAATTACGGGTTCATATCATCAACTCATTCAAAAAACTTTACGGTAAAAAAGTTAAGAACTTTCTTAACCGTAAAGTTCACGGTGAGATCTCACTCCCGGGATCATATCATCAACTCATTTAATAAAGTCAAAAACTTTTTTACCGTAAAGTTCATCATCGTGTTCCGGACCTCGATATCAGAGACAAAATCCCTATCGGTGGAGCTTGCGGCGACGGTGAGCATCCACGCAGCGAGATTAGTCGCAGATCCGGGCCGGCCCAGATTCCCTGCAGAAGCGACGACCAGGATCCCTCGCATCGAGGCGTGAAACGATCCGACGGATATGGCGTCGCCGAAATAGTCGGGCTGCGGAGAATCGGGGCCCAGGGAGATCGAGAGGAGGTGGACCCCGTCTCGGATGGCGTCGTCGAAGGCCGTGAGGAGGTCCACGTCGTAGCACCCCGAGTCCCAGCACACCTTGTACGACGCCACCGTGGGCATTGGGGGCTCCGCCGCGGGCCCCGCCGGAGGCCAGGCCCGCGTAGTCCATGTGGGCCACGGCCCGGCCCGTAGCGATGGAGGCCGTGTGGGTCTCGTGCCCTGAGCTGTCCCGAGCCGACATGAAAGATACCGATTCCGATACTTCCGATTCCTCGGCTCTGTATCCGCTCATGTAATATCTCGCTCCGATCACTTTTCTGTAGCAATCAATTAGTCATGATCAGACATGCGACAAAATTTTATTATGAAATATATCTGCAAAAATACATAAAATAAAAAAAAATCCTAACAAAACTTTGACCCTTATCAAACCCTTAAAATGATTATAATTAAACAATGGATCGGTATCACACTCCGATCAATTTCCTGTCGCAATCAACAGAGACGGAGTTATACTTTGTATTTAGGGGTTAAAACGAAACGAAAATTTCAAAGGAGTGCTAATTTGTAAATTTTCGAAGGTAAAAAAAATGGAAAAATAAATAAGTTTTTGGTGTCAGGGAGGTTAATTTGTAAATTTTAAGGTTAAAAAAATTAAAAAAAAATATACATTTAGGCAAAAAATTGTAAATTATTTTTTAAAAAGAAGGCTCGAACCCCTAATCACAATCATTTTATCAAAAGAAGTTAAATTTATGGTGTGACATAAAAAAAAACCTGTTGCAAATTTAGGAATTGAATGCTTCTCCGATTTGGCAATGCCCTTTCCAAGTAGACGAAATCGGAGGCATACCCACATCGCTAAAACTCGGCGACTCGGGTCATCCTTGGCTTCATTGACACAGGTCTCTCTCTTTATCTCTACTTGCTTGCTAAAAGTCATCACTCACTTTTGTGACAATAAAGATCGTTCCTTTTTTAGTAACCAAGAATCTCCATCGTCTCATCATTCAAGACTCCCATGAAATCCCATGAATGAGTTGTGTGCAACATTCTCTTCCTGTTTGGAAATACCGAAACCGCCCCTGCCATCTCTGTCACCAACAACAAAAAGGAATCACCAAGATTTTCATTTATTGCACCCAAATCTAATTCACGCGGATGAAAATCATGATCATCCGCCAATATATGAAAGATTTATGCTAATCTCAAATACCGCAAATATATCGTGTACTACTTTTTGGGGTTGAAAAAAAAAAATTTGTTTTATCAAAATAAATTCTTCGCGTATTAGTGGATGAAAATATCTAACTCGCGCGGTAATTATCATGATATTTTGGGGGTGGATGAAAATATCTAACTCACGTGGTAAAAATCAATATCATTTGCCCATATTTAAAAGAGTTATGCTACATTCAGATATCGCAAATATTTCATATACTAGTCTTTTCGGGCTCTGAAAAAAATATTAAAATTTTTCTTTTGTTAAAATAAATTATAGTCATATTAGTTGATGAAAATATCTAACTCACGTGGTAAAAATCATGATCATCATTCCCTATTTAAAGTGTTATGCTACTTTTAAATATCCAAAATATTTCGTGTACTATACTCTTTGGGCTCGGAAAAAAAAATTTGTTTTGTCAAATAAACTTTAGGCGTATTAGTGGATGAAAATATCTAACTCAAACGATAAAAATCATGATCATCATCCCCTATTTGAAAGATTTATACTAATTTTAAATACCGCAAATATATCATGTACTGTACCTTTTGGGGTTGAAAAAATAATAAAAATTTTTGTTTTATCAAAATAAATTCTTGGCGTATTAGTGGATGAAAATATCATGGTACTTTTATTTTATATTTTCTCTCAATCTCTATCTCTCTCTCTCAAGTTTTTATGATCTACGTGTATCTTAAATAATCATGATTTATATTAATCCTAAGACGGTTTTTTTGTTGTTGTATGCTCGTGTCTTCTTTTGAAGAAAATAAACATTATACAAACTATGGGATTTCATGCTCAAACTTTAAGTCAAAGGAAGCAATCATAATAAAAATTTGCGAATTACTCAAATGAATAGGTAATGATCCTTAAGAGAAATATAAGCTTATGGGCACTGAGTTTCAAAATGGGCTCAAGATGAGCTTTAGCGCAGTTTAACAAAATGGGCTCACGAAATATTTGCGATATTTGAAATTTGTATAAATATTTAAATAGGGGTTGATGATCATAATTTTTACCGCGTGAGTTAGATATTTTCATTTACTACTACATCTATAATTTATTTTGACAAAACAATATTTTTGGTTTTTTTACCGAGCCCAAATGAGATAGTACACAAAATAATTGCGGTATTTGAAATTAGTATAACTCTTTGAAATAGTGGTTGATGATCATGATTTTTGCTGCGTGGGTTACATATTTTCATCCACTAATACGCTTAAAATTTATTTTTACAGAACAAAAATTTTAGTTTTTTTCCCGAGCTCAAATGGAACAGTATACAAAATATTTGCGGTATTTAAAATTAGTATAATTTTTTCAAATAGATGCAGATTATAATAATATTTACTGCGTGAGTTAGATATTTTCATCCACTAATAAGCCTATAATTTATTTTGAGAAAATAAAATATTTAGTTTTTTCTCTGAACCCAAATGGGATAGTATACGAAATATTTGCGGTATTTGAAATTAGCATAACTCTTTCAAATAGGGGCCGATGATCATGATTTTTACCGCGTGAATTATATATTTTCATCCACTAATATGCCTAGAATTTGTTTTCACAAAACTAAATTTTTAGTTTTTTTTCCGAGCCCAAACAGGACCGTACACGAAATATTTGCGGTATTTGAAATTAGTATAAATCTTTAAATAAGGGCTGATGATCATGAATTCTACCGCGTGAGTTAGATATTTCATCTACTTATACGCCTATCATTTATTTGACAAAACAAAATTTATAGTTTTTTTTCCGAGCCCAGAGGAAATAATTCACGAAATATTAGCGATATTTTAAATTAGCATAACTCTTTAAAATAGGGGCTGATGATCATAATTTTTGTTGTGTGAGTTAGATATTATTATCCACTAATACGCTTAAAATTTATTTTAAAAAAAGAAAATTTTTAGTTTTCTTTTCCGAGCCCAAATGGGATATAGTACATGAAATATTTGCGATATTTGAAATTATTATAACTCTTTCAAATAAGCGCTGATGATCATAATTTTTACCGCGTGAGTTATATTTTCATTTACTAATACGCCTAAAATTTATTTTTGAGAAAATAAATATTTTTGGTTTTTTTCAGAGCTCAAAGGGGATAAGTACACGAAATATTTTTGGTATTTAAAATTACCATAAATCTTTAAATAGAGGCTGATTATCATGATTTATACCACATGAGTTAGATATTTTCATAAACTAATATGCCTAGACTTAATTTTAATAAAACAAAATTTTTAGTTTTTTTTTTCCGAGCCCAAAGGGCATAGTGCACGAAATATTTGCGGTATTTTAAATTAGCGTAACACTTTCAAATAGAGGCTGATGGTTATGATTTTTACCACGCGAGTTAGATATTTTCATCCAATAATATGCGTAGAATTTATTTTCACAAAATAATTTTTTTTCCGAGCCCAAAGGAGATAATACACGAAATATTTGCGGTATTTGAAATTATCATAAATATTTAAATAGGGGCTGATGATCATGATTTTTACCACGTGAGTTAGATATTTTCATCTACTAATATGCTTAGAATTTATTTTAATAATATAAATTTTTAGCTTTTTTCGGAGCCCAAAGTGCATAGTATACGAAATATTTGCGGTATTTGAAATTAGCATAATTCTTTCAAATATGGGCTGATGATAATGAATTTTTCCGCGTGAGTTAGATATTTTCATCCACTAATGTGCCTAAGATTTATTTTGGAAAAACAAAATTTTAGTTTTTTTTCCGAGACAAAAAGAGAAAAATAGATACATTAATAGTATTGTAAGGTTAAATCATTATATAAAATAGATACATTAATAAAATATATTTAAATTAAAATAAAATCAACAAAAAAAATCGTTATTGTTCATTTGACTATTTCAGATATTAATGAAATATATTAATAATTTATTTCAAATGTAGAAATGGAGGAAGAAATTCAAGAGCACCTTTAATTTTAGGTTAATTTTGGTTAATATTTGAATTATGAGAATAACGGAAATGTAATTAAAAAATAGAAAATTCCACTTGCTATAAAAATGGTTACGTAGACCGAATGAGTATTTAACTAAAATTTATAAAAAGATTGATTAGTTTGCAATTTGAAAGTTTATTTTAATTTGGATAGAACAATTCTTCATTGTTATATTGCCTCAATTAAAGAGATGGAGAAGGTGAGAGCGAGCCCAAGGAAGAAAGGCCCAATTGCGACGATTGAATGAGTTTTTAAGAAAGAGAAAGGAGAGAGAGAGAGAGAGAGAGAGAGAGTTGGAGCAGAAGAGAAAACGGTGAAGGATTCAGATGAATTGAAATTGAAATTGATCTGAATCTGCCCCGAATCGCGAGCAGCTGGGATTGAATTATGGGATTAGAGTCAGCGGGCGGTGAATGATGATGGATAGCGAAGCGTGTTCGTGGCGTCCGTCGCAGGGCGCGTTTTCTCCGTACTCGCCGGCGCGAGAGTGCGCGCGCGTCGCCGTGAGGAGACCGGTACGTTGTTGTTGTGTTTAATAAAAGATGTGTGAAATGAAGAAAGTGAGAGAGAGGACGAGAAATGATTGTTGCAGCTGGTGGCGAGACTGAGCAAGGACCTTTTGGAGACGTACCAAGTGTGCAACCGCGAGTTCAGGTACTCCCACGACTCGAACCCGAAGCGGTACCTGACGACCCCTTCCCTCGGCGTCCTCAACGACGGCTCCGACAACGCCAACTCCGATCTCATCCTCACCGTCAACTCCCTCCTCCTCAACTTCGACACCCACCGCCGGTACTCCATTCCTTCACTCGAGAAAGTGAGAATCGAAGGAAGTTGAGTTTTGGTGAAAGACTTCGTGGGTGGACTATTGAGATCAGGCAGTCTAAGTCTAGTGGAAGAATTGACCCAGTACGTACTTTATTTCTACTTTTATTTTTTATTTATTTTTAATTAATAAAAAATATATTAAATTCAGGAGTAATTTATAAAAATGATATATGAAGTTAAGACCACTATTTTTGAAATAAAGCATGAAACCACTGTAGTTGAAGAATTAACCCAGTACGTACTTCTATTTCTAGTTTATTTTGAATAAATTTTATTTCGTTCAATTCAAGAGTAAATTTACAAAAACTATATATGAAGTTAAACCATTATATGTTTTCAATGATATATTCACCTGAGTATTGTCAGGTGTCACACTATGAACAAAAATACATAGCTAGTGAAATTTTTCTCATGGAAATCAAAATCAAGTCTTAATTAAATAAGGGCTGATGATCATGAATTCTACCGCGTGAGTTAGATATTTCATCTACTTATACGCCTATCATTTATTTGACAAAACAAAATTTATAGTTTTTTTTCCGAGCCCAGAGGAAATAATTCACGAAATATTAGCGATATTTTAAATTAGCATAACTCTTTAAAATAGGGGCTGATGATCATAATTTTTGTTGTGTGAGTTAGATATTATTATCCACTAATACGCTTAAAATTTATTTTAAAAAAAGAAAATTTTTAGTTTTCTTTTCCGAGCCCAAATGGGATATAGTACATGAAATATTTGCGATATTTGAAATTATTATAACTCTTTCAAATAAGCGCTGATGATCATAATTTTTACCGCGTGAGTTATATTTTCATTTACTAATACGCCTAAAATTTATTTTTGAGAAAATAAATATTTTTGGTTTTTTTCAGAGCTCAAAGGGGATAAGTACACGAAATATTTTTGGTATTTAAAATTACCATAAATCTTTAAATAGAGGCTGATTATCATGATTTATACCACATGAGTTAGATATTTTCATAAACTAATATGCCTAGACTTAATTTTAATAAAACAAAATTTTTAGTTTTTTTTTTCCGAGCCCAAAGGGCATAGTGCACGAAATATTTGCGGTATTTTAAATTAGCGTAACACTTTCAAATAGAGGCTGATGGTTATGATTTTTACCACGCGAGTTAGATATTTTCATCCAATAATATGCGTAGAATTTATTTTCACAAAATAATTTTTTTTCCGAGCCCAAAGGAGATAATACACGAAATATTTGCGGTATTTGAAATTATCATAAATATTTAAATAGGGGCTGATGATCATGATTTTTACCACGTGAGTTAGATATTTTCATCTACTAATATGCTTAGAATTTATTTTAATAATATAAATTTTTAGCTTTTTTCGGAGCCCAAAGTGCATAGTATACGAAATATTTGCGGTATTTGAAATTAGCATAATTCTTTCAAATATGGGCTGATGATAATGAATTTTTCCGCGTGAGTTAGATATTTTCATCCACTAATGTGCCTAAGATTTATTTTGGAAAAACAAAATTTTAGTTTTTTTTCCGAGACAAAAAGAGAAAAATAGATACATTAATAGTATTGTAAGGTTAAATCATTATATAAAATAGATACATTAATAAAATATATTTAAATTAAAATAAAATCAACAAAAAAAATCGTTATTGTTCATTTGACTATTTCAGATATTAATGAAATATATTAATAATTTATTTCAAATGTAGAAATGGAGGAAGAAATTCAAGAGCACCTTTAATTTTAGGTTAATTTTGGTTAATATTTGAATTATGAGAATAACGGAAATGTAATTAAAAAATAGAAAATTCCACTTGCTATAAAAATGGTTACGTAGACCGAATGAGTATTTAACTAAAATTTATAAAAAGATTGATTAGTTTGCAATTTGAAAGTTTATTTTAATTTGGATAGAACAATTCTTCATTGTTATATTGCCTCAATTAAAGAGATGGAGAAGGTGAGAGCGAGCCCAAGGAAGAAAGGCCCAATTGCGACGATTGAATGAGTTTTTAAGAAAGAGAAAGGAGAGAGAGAGAGAGAGAGAGAGAGAGTTGGAGCAGAAGAGAAAACGGTGAAGGATTCAGATGAATTGAAATTGAAATTGATCTGAATCTGCCCCGAATCGCGAGCAGCTGGGATTGAATTATGGGATTAGAGTCAGCGGGCGGTGAATGATGATGGATAGCGAAGCGTGTTCGTGGCGTCCGTCGCAGGGCGCGTTTTCTCCGTACTCGCCGGCGCGAGAGTGCGCGCGCGTCGCCGTGAGGAGACCGGTACGTTGTTGTTGTGTTTAATAAAAGATGTGTGAAATGAAGAAAGTGAGAGAGAGGACGAGAAATGATTGTTGCAGCTGGTGGCGAGACTGAGCAAGGACCTTTTGGAGACGTACCAAGTGTGCAACCGCGAGTTCAGGTACTCCCACGACTCGAACCCGAAGCGGTACCTGACGACCCCTTCCCTCGGCGTCCTCAACGACGGCTCCGACAACGCCAACTCCGATCTCATCCTCACCGTCAACTCCCTCCTCCTCAACTTCGACACCCACCGCCGGTACTCCATTCCTTCACTCGATTCCCAAACAACCCTCTCTCTCTCTCTCTCTCTCCCTCACCCTCGGTCTCCTCTCTCGCAGATATATTGTGAAAGACGTTCTGGGGCACGGCACCTTCGGGCAGGTGGCCAAGTGCTGGATTCCGGACAGCAACGCCTTTGTTGCGGTGAAGATCATCAAGAACCAGCCCGCCTACTACCAGCAGGCTCTCGTCGAAGTTTCCATCTTGACCACTGTATGATCCTGTGTTGTGATGGATGATTGTTGATTGATGATTGATGACTGATGAGTGATTGTGTGTGTGTGTGTGTGTGTTGACAGCTGAACAAAAAGTATGATCCGGAGGACAAGCACCACGTGGTGCGCATCTACGATTACTTTGTGCACCAACGGCACCTCTGCATCTGCTTCGAGCTCCTCGACACCAACTTGTACGAGCTCCTCAAGATGAACCACTTCCGAGGCCTCTCCCTCAACATCGTCCAGCTCTTCTCCAAGCAGGTACAGCTTTCTCTTGTCGTTGTTGTTGGTGTCGTTGTTGCTGTCTCTCTTCTGCCCTCTAACCCTCCCTTCCCTTACTAGATTCTCTGCGGACTGGGGCTCTTGAAAGACGCCGGGATCATACACTGCGATCTCAAGCCAGAGAACATTCTCTTGTGCACCAGGTCAGACCACCCTCCTCCGACTCTCTCTACGTCCCAATTCTTAACGCGTTGACTTTTGCAGCCTCAAGCCGGCCGAGGTTAAGATCATTGACTTTGGGTCGGCCTGCATGGAGGATCGCACGGTCTATTCCTACATACAGGTTTCGCATGTTCCGTCTTTCGTAAAACACCCTCACACCCGCCTCTCACCTTTGTTTTTCGTCTTTTCTGATTCGCAGAGTCGCTACTACAGGTCTCCTGAAGTTCTTCTTGGCTATCAGTATCCTTCTCTGCATCTTTTTCTTGCTTGCTAACTAAACTGTAGATAAGCATGGACGGCTTCCTTAACGATTCTCCAGATACACAACTGCCATAGATATGTGGTCCTTCGGCTGCATAGTTGCTGAACTATTCTTGGGCCTTCCCTTGTTCCCAGGAGCCTCGGAATTTGATCTCTTGAAGAGAATGATTCAGATACTCGGGTCTGTCCTTCCTTCCCTAGTTGATTTCAAATTTTTAAATATCTAGAAAAATAAAATAGAAAAATTAAACTAATTTATTTAAATATATCGCCATTCCTTTTCTTCTAACTGTTGTTTTTCTGATTTTGTAGGGGTCAACCCCCAGATTATCTTCTCAAAGAGGCTAAAAACACGACCAAGTTTTTCAAGTGCATCGGTAGCATACACAACATCGAGAGCGGACAAGTTTCTACAAGTAGCAGAAGTGCGTACCAAGCAATGACGGAAGATGAATACGAAGCTGTGAGCCATCCTACCTCTCCTTTTATATCTACACATGTACAATGTGTGCCTCTGATTGTTTATGCTGCTCTCGTTCCCTCAGAGAGAGATGAAGAAGCCCTCCATTGGAAAGCAGTATTTCAAACACAGATACCTTGAGGAGATTGTCACCAACTACCCCTACAAAACGAACTTGGCGGAGAACGATATGATCAAAGGTTGACTTGTACGATTGTTTCTAGTTAACGTACTTGACTTTTGTGCGTGAAGAAAACATGACGTTATTATTGTGTATTGAATGCGTGGCAGAAAGTAAAACACGGGCAGCGTTGGTTGATTTTTTGAAAGGGCTCGTAGAGTTTGATCCTGCGAAACGGTGGTCACCTTCTCAGGTATTTTGTAAAAATTTGATAAAATGTGCGGTGTAACAGAAAGACGAGAGCTTTATTTGTATGCACACATGCATGCAGGCTTCAAAACACCCTTTTGTAACAGGAGAACCATTCACGTGCCCGTACAAACCTCTTCCGGAGACTCCGCGACTGGTGAGTGCATTCATTCGAGAGATGATATATATCTCTCTCATAACGTATTCGTGACGGACGAGTGTATGCGTGGTTTCCAGGCGGTGGGTGGTCAAAGCATGAGAGTGGAGCATCATCCCGGTGGAGGCCATTGGTTTGCGGCGGGGCTGTCCCCAAACGTGAGCCAGCTGTCCCTTCATCACCCTCTGCTTTGAATGTTGGTGAGTGTGATTGGAGAAGAGTGAATGTGTGCAGGTTGCGGGGCGGAACAGGATGCCAGCGCAGAACAGCTACCAGCAGCAAATGGGGCAGTACGGGGGAAGCTACGGGAGCAGCATCGGAAGCTACAGCGAGGCCGGGGACGCCAACACCATGTTCGCCTACTACTCCCCGGCCATGCCTCCCAGCTTTCTCGGGAGGGTGGTCCCGTACCCCCATCACTCGGGTCTCGGCATGAGCCCCACCTTTGCTCCGCTGCCGCTGGGCACGAGCCCCTCCCAGTTCACCCCTCCTCGAGGCATGCTCAACAAGTACAACAGGAGCTGGCACGGGCCCCACCACCTGTTCCCCCCCCAGAGCGAGGCTGAATCGACGGGCACCTCCGGGGCCGCGCGCTGGAAGCACGGGCCCCACCCTGTGTTCCCCCCCCAGAGCGAGGCTGAATCGACGGGCACCTCCGGGGCCGCGCGCTGGAAGCACGGGCCCCACCACGTGATCCCCCCCCAGAGCGAGGGTGTGGCGGCGGACCCCGCCGATTGGGACCCCAACTACAGCGACGACCTTCTCCTTCACGACGACCCTTCGGAGCTCGTCGCCGACTTTGCAAGAGGTGTCAGCATCGGGTCTCCCGACGCGAGGTTCAACCATCTTCCCAGCACCAGCGCGAGTCTGCCCTTCCAAAGGTAACACACATTCACACAGTAATGCAATATTGGGATGCTCATGTTGTTGTTGGTGTTGCAGAGGAGTGCAGGAGGGATATTCGCGGTCGATGCCGCCGCCGCAAAGCCGGCTGGGGCAGCAGCGCGGGAGGCCGAGGGGTGGCAACGTCAACGCCAACGGCAATGCCATGGCCTGGGGTATTACTCCTCATCATCTATCAACCAAAACACTGTTTGTGTGTGTGGATGGTCAACTGAGTGTGTTTATGCCAATGTTTGTTCAGGGGTGGGGCCCGCACCGGGACAGGGACAGGGACAGGGAAGAAGACCAAACCACCCGCCGCGAGGACGCAGAGAATATGGCCGCATTTCCTGAGACATACTAATTACCATGCAAATTATCTTAGTTTGCGTCCCATCAATATTCTTTTGTCAATGCACTTAATTTTTTCCATATCTCTCTTGCTCTGGGTTGGACAAATTAATTTATTGGTGCTGGGGTGGTTTTTTATTTTTATTATTTCATCTGGCTTTGCCGGTATCCATAACATTTGTCTCCAACCATATATTTATACAAGATTAAGAAATGCCATTTTTATTTTCTCTTTCTTTTCTTATGGTATCAAGCATTTCAGTGCCCAATTGTTATTCCTATTCCTATTCCTAGTACGTAAGGAGTTTGTTTTGTATGTTTGATATTTAATTGTTGAAGTCAGATGTAAACATAAAATTTGTGAATCCGGCCCATCCGTTTGTTACGCTTGCGTCGTTTGGGACATTTATTTATCAAAGTAAAGTGAATAAACAAATGGGGGGTTTGTGTGGTTGATCAACTGCCACAGGACACGGAACCCAAAATCTGATCTAACCAATGAGATTGCGGGGTTTAGAATAGTCGGGATTAATTTGATATAAAGAAAGAAATAAAAAGAAAAAAGAAAAAGAAAAAAGAAGAGTTGTGGTGCAATATGGCCGGCGGAGCGTGCATGTGTTGGTGGTGAGTGGGAAGCGTGAGAGAAGAATGGCGGCGGTGATAGCGGGCCTGAGCAGCAGCGGCGGTGGCAAGAGGAACGACCTCAGCTGCGGTGACTCAAATCATCATCATCATCATCATCATCGCAATCGCGACGTGGTGGTAGTCTCCGCCAGAAAGCCATTCAGCGGCGGTGACTCAAATCATCATCATCATCGGCGACTCCGCAATCGCGGCGTGGTGGTAGCGTCCTCCAGAAAGCCGTTCAGCGGCGGCGAGGCTCGATCGGCGCCTCTGTCAGTGGATCCCGATCACGTGGATGCGCTCCTTCTGCTCCAGAAATCGATGCTGGAGAAGCAGCTGAGCCTGTCCGTGGATGCGCACGTCACATCTTCCGGCGTGTCGGCGCGGCAGCGGAGGATGTCGGGGCGGCGCCGAGCCAGCGTCAGCCTGGACGCGGCGTGCGGCTTGGACGAGAGCGCCGCCGCCGAGTTGCTGAGCCACGCGCAAGTGGTGCGGCTTTGCAACAAAATGAAGGTCGGTCTTTGTTTAGAGGACCACAAGTCTAAGTACGTCCTTTTTTGAACTTAGTAGTTGCATCACCCGCACGCACGGGACACGCGTGATTAAGTTGGAATGATGACGTGGCAGGCTGAGAGAGCGGCTGGGGTACGAGCCGTCGCAGCAGCAGCTGGCGGCGTCGCTGAGGATCACGCGCGCGGAGGTCGAGTCGGCGCTGCTCCAGTCTTCTCTGGCGAGGCAGAAGCTGGCCATGAGCAACCTGCGCTTGGTGCGCTCCGTCGCTCTCAAGTACGACAACATGGGCGCCGAAATGGCCGATCTCGTCCAGGTTCCCTTCGCTTCCCCTTTTTGCCTCTCTTCCTCTATCAACGTGGTGGTGACCCCTCGTGCTTTTTCCAGGGCGGTTTGGTCGGCTTGCTGCGCGGGATTGAGAAGTACGACCCCTCCAAGGGCTTCAGGATTTCCACATATGTCTACTGGTGGATACGCCAGGTGAGTGAGTGAATATGAATATGAATATGAATATGAGTACGAGTGAATGAGTGACCGCATGAGTGAGTACGAGTGGATGAGTGACCACATGAGTGAGTGCTCGTGAATGAGTGACCACATGAGTGAGTACGAGTGGATGAATGACCACATGAGTGAGTACGAGTGGATGAATGACCACATGAGTGAGTGCTCGTGAATGAATGACCACATGAGTGAGTGCTCGTGGATGAATGACCACACGAGTTAACGACGGAGTGAGTACTGGTGAATGAATGATCACATGAGTTACATGGCAGGGGGTTTCGAAAGCACTGGTGGAGAGCTCGAGAACGTTAAGATTGCCAACTCATCTGCACGAGAGGCTGAGCTCCATCAGAAACGCCAAACTGCGGTTGGAAGAGAAGGGACTCACGCCCTCCGTTGATGTAACAACCAATCCTATGTACCTCTTGTCTTGTGTCTTGTATTTCCTTAATCCGTGTGTGTTGCAGAGGATAGCAGAGTGCTTGAAGATGTCCACCCAGAAAGTTAGAAATGCGACAGAGGTGCGTCCGTACACATGGGGCACTGCTGTTTCTTTTTGCTCATTTGACTCTCTTGTGTGGTGCAGGCCATGAATAAGGTGTTCTCACTAGACAGGGAGGCATTCCCCACTCTGAACGGCCTGCCCGGGGAAACTCACCACAGTTACGTTGCAGACGACAGCCCTGACAACATCCCCTGGAACGGCCTCCACGATTGGGCACTCAAGGTAAATCATCTTGTGTCTTGCCTTGCTTTTCGATTTCGAATATATAAGTGGAAGACACTGTAACGCAGGAGGAAGTGAACACGCTGATAGACACGACGCTGGGAGAGCGGGAGAGGGATATAATCCGGCTCTACTACGGCCTCGACCTCGAATGCCTGACGTGGGAGGACATCAGCAAGCGGTGAGTTCTCTTCTCGTGTGTCTGTCTTGTCTTTTTACTAGCAATGTGCTTTGTGTGCCTGACCTCGAATGTGCTCTGTGTGGGTCAGCATGGGTTTGTCGAGAGAGAGGGTGAGACAAGTGGGACTGGTCGCCATGGAGAAACTCAAGCACGCCGCAAGAAGACGCCACCTTGACGCCATGCTTCTCAATCAATGATGATACCTCCTTTTCTTTCTTTGTACAACAAATCCATACACACTTGATATATTGTATATGTATATGTATATACACAGCGTAATAACTGCGAGTTTCATAGGATCATTATTGTCGGTTCCATTGGATAAGCTGAGTGTAATGTAGAAATATCAAATTCATAGTCTGGTTTCGTTGATTTGAATGATAAGAGACAACAAATTCATAAAGTCTCATCTCATGCCTTAAAAATGATAGCACAGCCTGGATGGTTATGGTTTGCGAGCGGTGATGATGACGAACTTGATGAGGCCTTTGTTGTAGCCCTGGATCATGAGGGGCATGGCGAGAGCGCCCTTGATGGTCTTCCATCCTGCGTGAAATGAAGACATGTTAGTAACTGAGAGTGAGTGAGAAGAGAAGGGCGTGGCGGGTGACCTGCTTTGAAGAGGAGGGAGGTGAGGCCGGACCAGGAGAGAGCGGAGCGGATGACGGCGGGCCAGAAGGGCGCGACGCGGGCGGTCCAGTCAGCGGAGTGGATGTGGGAGAGGCCGAGGGATTGGAAGAGGGAGACGTAGTGGGAGGCGGGGCACCAGGCGGGGAGGAAGAAGGCGCGGCAGATGCGGTCGAGCAGGGCGCGGTCGGAGTCGAGGAGAGGGGCTTGGTCGACCTCGCGGTGGCACCACGTGACCACGACGACGGAGCCCCCGGGGGCGGCCACCCGCGCCAGCTCAGCAGCAAACTTGGCCTTGTCGGGCATGTGCTCCCCGCTCTCCATGGACCACACCAGGTCGAAGGCCGCGTCCTCGAACGGCAGCTCCAGCGCGTCCCCCACCGCGAACCGGGCCTTGTCGGCCATGCCCTGCTCCGCCGCCAGCGCGTTGCCCCGACGCGCCTGCACCGGGCTCAGCGTCACCCCCTCGCACGTCGCCCCCAGCGCCTTGGCTATGTACCGCGAGCTGCCCCCGATGCCGCACCCCACGTCCAGCACGCGCGACGCTGACGTCACCCCCGCGAAGCGCAGCGCCTCCTGGATCATGCGGATCTGCGCCGCCCTGTGGTCCGCCTCCGCTTCGTCCTCGTCGTAGTAGCCGTGGTGCATATGCTCCCCCCATATGTCCTCCCACACCGTCGACGACTCGTCGTAGAACTCCGCTATCCCCTGCTTCAGACTCGCCCTCATCCTTACTCCTCCACGCGACGGCGCTCTCGCTCTCCGTGTGCGTGTGAGAGAGAGTGATGGGGAGACTGTGGGAAAGTCGTACTTGTTTATATACCCCTGCGCAAGCATCATTCTCTCTCTCTCTCTCTCTTCTTTCGAGATTCAATTTTCTATTATGTTTTTCATGTATGTACGCTCATTGGTGGGGACGTTAAATTAATATAATACGTACACGACTATAATATCCCTTCCCACCACCACTCACTTCGATGCTAATCAAGCTTATCCTGGACTGACACCCGCAGGCTCGTGATTTGGGGAAAGAGGTGATGTGTTATGTGGGCCCAGGCCCAATATCAATCTCCCTCTCCTCTGGGCCCAGGCCCAGTGTCGTCGCCCACACTCGACTCAACCTCACTCTCCCGTTAAACAATTTCGTGTAGAGAAAAGGGAAGATTAATAAGTATATAATATGGTGTGTTTGCATTTGGTGCTAAATTACATTATAAATAAATAAAGGAAACAAGAAAGAGGATGAATGAGGGCGAAGATTTGATTACTCAAGACAGCCTGATTCTGATTTGCGTTGATTGCTTGAAAAGGAGTAATTAGGAGGGGAAGAGAAAGAGGTAATCGTAGGAATTGGTAATAATCGTCCGATAAATATCTGGAAGAAGAGAAGCGGATGAGTAATTGTGTTAGGGTTTGGGAATTAGGGGTTTGATTGATCCGAGAGAGATCGGGCAGGCGATGAGTGAGAAAGGGCGGTGCGACGTGTGCGCGGCACCGTGTTCATCGTGTATGCATTTCGACCAGCACATGGAATTCTCCGGCGACACTTCAGTCCTCTCCACCGCCACTGCTGCCAAGGACGACGCCGATGACTCCGACATTGACGTCAGTGCTTTCCTCTCTTTCCTTCTCTTTTTCTTCTCCTCTGAATATCACACCTTTTGCAGGTCAAGGTTTGCGACATCTGCGGCGACGCCGGCCGGGAGGACATGCTCGCCATCTGCACCAGATGCACCGACGGCGCCGAGCACACGTCAGTCACCTCTCTCTCTCTCTCTCTTAGTCTTGTACAAGGTTACAATGGTTACTTAAGCGAGTTATAATGGGACCATAATGTTCAAACGAAAAAAACAAGGTTAGTTAAGCGAGTTGCATTTGGCAGCTACTGCATGCGCAAGATGCTTAAAAAGGTGCCCTCCGCTAACTGGTTGTGCGAAGACTGCAAATACGGGCAACCGGAAGTGCCCAAACGGCCGGCCAAGCGAGCTCCGGAGAACGACCCTCCTTCGAAGAGGCTCTCCCGTGACTCCTCTTTCAACCAGACTTGGCGCTCTCACACCAACAACGCCACGCTCCTCAAGTCCAAGTCTTTTAACGCCTCCAATCCCAATCCCAAGCCGAAGCTCAAACTCGTCGACGAGGTTCTCCCTCTCAAACCAAAGGAGATCACCCGGGTCTTGCACAAGTCCATGTCCTTGAAATCCGCGCCCGATTCCAAACTCAAAATGCTCTCGCCCCGCGCTTCCCACATCCTCGACTCCAAGGGATCGAGATCGCTCAAAGACCGCCACTTTGACAGGAAGACCTCCGAGCCTACCCCTCGCTCTGTATCCGCCCTTTCCGGCAACTCAAAGTCAAAAGCAACGCCCAAACTTGCAGGTGCGTATAGGTGTTGCTTCTGATTCCCGTTCAGACCTGTGGACTGAAAACAGAATTGGCCCTTCCTTTTTCTGTTTCAGGCGAGCCCAAGTTGAAAGAGGAGGCGTGTTCGAGTTCAGAGAAGCCAAGCAACAGCGGAAATGTAGACGGCACGCGGTCGAGGTCCACATCCTCGAAAAGCACCTTCTGTCAAAAATGTAAAGAAATCGGGCACTCGGCGGAATTCTGTGGAGCGGAGACGGCTGCCAAAAGCGTGAGGGAGGAAAGTAAACTGAAAGACGCAATCCAGAAAGCTTTGCTGAAAAAGCCAGAAATACAGAGAATGAAACGGAGCGAGGAGAGTTGCGCGGAGCAGGAGCAAGCAAACAAGTCGAAGCTGTGGCTCGGTGCCGTCAACCACGGTTTGCGGATGCTGGCCATCCCGGAATACGACTACAGCTGGCGGTAAATAATAATAATAATAATAAGAATAAGAATAATAAGTAGTGGATAGAAGTAGAAGGTGATGTTTTGTGGGAAGCAGGGGGTGGTTTGAGATGAGCAGGAGCGGGGGAGGGAGGACGGTGTGTGGGGGCGTGCAAGCGCACATGTCGTCGTGTGTGTCGGCGAGAGTGCCGGAAGTGGTTCGGCGATTCCCGCACAAGCTGTGGCTGGAGCAAGTGCCTCGCCTCGCTGCCTGGCCCACCCACTTCCACGCCGCCGGTCCCAAAGAAGACAACATCGCTCTTTACTTCTTTGCCAAAGATCTCGACAGGTCTCTCTCTTCCTTCCTCTTTCCCCTTTCTAACCCCTTTTCCTCTCTCACTCTCTCTCCCTCTCTCAGCTACGACAGACATTATAAGAGCTTGTTGGACGGAATGATCAAGAGCGATCTAGCTCTTAAAGGAAACTTCGAGGGCGTCGAGCTTTTGATATTCCCCTCCAACCAGCTCCCTGAGAATTCACAGCGTAAGCCAGAAACCTTCCTTTTGCCCCTTCTGTAATATGTGTTAACATAACCAAATTCTACTGATTTCAGGTTGGAATATGTTATACTTCTTGTGGGGCGTATTCAGGGCGAGAAGGGTACATAGTTCTGAAACTGAATCAACGACTAAGTCAAATGTTGCGAATGAACGAGCAGTGGCGGTAGATGCGGGATGTGAAGAAGACCGCGATGAGCCAAAGAAATCAGAAGCATTATTAAGTGGAACGGTTACAAAAGATGAGATCAAGTGCGAGAGTGATGTCAATTTGAGATGCGATGTGGTAAAAAGTGTTTCCCTTTCATGGCTCTCCCTGTTTATGATGGCAAATTCCATAATGTTTGTTGTTGATACTGTTTAGCAGCGAGGGAAAAGCCCTCCGTTGGAGTGTGTGGAGTCAAAGACAAAGGAGTGTTTGTTGGTGGAGAAGAAGAGTGTTTGGTGCGAAGAGAAAGTGATCGCGGAAGACCCCGGAAATGGGGCACCGGCGGAGATGCGGTTGTTCCCGAATCTGGAGTTGGCCTTGGGAGCAGAGACGAAGCAGAGCAAAGGAGTGAACTTGTTGCCCTTCTTAGTGGGGCCCGGGCCCAAGGAGGACAACGAAGACGAGGCCTCGCTCTCCCTCTCGCTTTCATTCCCAACAACGAGAAGATGAAGAATGAGGATCATGTTTGAGATTGAATACTTTCTTTCGTTCTCTCTCTGTCATGTTTTGTTTCTTTTGCTTCCAGAGTCCAGACCCTATCGTTGGTGTTGTATATATTGGAAGACAACAGAATGGAAAGAGAATGAAAGCCGTGTATTACCAAACCTAGAAGATTAGATTTTCAGGATAATCAATAACCCTTTTACGTTTTACCTTTTACGATCTGTATCTTTAATAAGATTTCGAGAGAAATTCGGCTTTTTTATATAGCTTTCTTTACAAATACAACTTGTACACACATAATTGTATCGTATCACACATATATAATAAGCTTGTCTCCAAGTGATAGAAGCGTAGAGTAATGAATGGGATTCATCATACTTGGCTTATAGTTTTGTTTTCTCAACGTCCGACGTACAAGTCGAGCCAATCGTAAAATGTTGTGCATTATCACACAAACAAATGTTGCCGCACTTGTCGAATTTCATAACGTTTATATGGAAGAAAGAAATCAAAGATCTTCATGTTATTGCATAAACGAGCATGGATTGGTGATACATTATTGAGAGGAGGAGGGCTAAATCTTGATAATAAGCTTGACACAGTCATCTTGCTTGAGCAGGTGAAAGGCTTGAGAGATGTCGTCGAGGGAGACCTCGTGCGTGAGAAGGTGGTCGAGCTCAATCTCCTTGTTCCTGCACTTGTCGATCAGGATTGGAAGGTCGGACTTTGTCTTCAGACCCCCGAAGATGGAGCCCTTCAAGGTCCTCCCCGTCAGCAGCGTGAAATGCCCGATCTCCATGCTCGCCACGTTCGACGATCCGATCGAGATCGCCTTCCCAATGCCCTACCATCATCGTCATCATCATCGGTCAGTGCTACTTCATGGTGTGAAGAATGAATGAATGATCTTATACTAATGATGAGTGCATGAGTCGTGTGAAGAATGAATGAAAGATCATTACCATCTTGGTGGACTCGAGGGCCTCGTTGAGGAGGTGGGGCACGCCGGTGCACTCGAAGCAGTAATCAACCCCGGCTCCATTGGTCAGGTCCTTGACAAGGTCGGAGACGGACTTGTCGGCATTGGACGACGGGTTTATGAAGTGCGTCATCCCAAAGGCCTCCCCTTTCTCCTTCTTCAGCTCGTTCTTGTCGATCCCGATGATCATGCTCGCTCCCCTGTCCCTCGCTCCCTCCACCGCCTGTGCCACGATGGACTTTTAGGCCCAAAATCAGACAAAAATAGATAGAGAAGACGTACTCCAAGGCCGACGGCGCCGAGGCCGATGACGGCGACGGAGGAGTTGGGCTCGGAGGAAGCCTCCTTCCAGGGGGCGCCGAAGCCGGTGGAGAAGCCGCAAGCGAGGACACTGAGGTGGCGCAGAGGGAGGGAGGGGGAGGGGGAGACCTTGAGGAGGTAGTTGGCGTCGGAGACTGCGTACTCGGACCACGTGGAGCACGACAGCGCGTGGTACAGCCGCTGCCCCCGCACCGTCATCGCGGAGGCCCCCCCCGGCATCAGCCCCGACATGTCCAGCGGGTATTTCAGGCACAGGTTCGTCTTCCCGGAGGCGCAGTTGGCGCACTCCGCGCACTCCGACATCATCACCGGGATCACCACGTCTCCCTCCGCCACGTCCCTCACCTCCTCCCCCACGCTCTCCACCACCCCCACCCCTTCGTGCCCTGGCACCCGCGGGTACAGAGCCTGCACTGATATGATATGATCAGATGATCTTGATCGGATATCATCTTGATCGGATGACATGATCATCTTGATCGGATGACATGATCATCTTGATCGGATGATATGATCTTGATCGGATGACATGATCATCTTGATCAGATGATGACATGATCATCTTGATCGGAGGACATGATCATCTTGATCAGATGATATGATCTTGATCGGAGGACATGAACTGACCAGAGGGAAGCCCTGGGGGCCGAGGAGATGGTCGGAGTGGCAAATGCTGGCGAACAACATCTTGATGCGCACCTGGTTCCCCCTCGGAGGATGCACCTCAATCTCCTCCACTTTTCCTTCCTCCCCCACGCCCCAGCACACCACCGCTGTTGCCAATACCATCCAATCAATACATCATTCGTTCCTCTCACGTGCATATATATATATCTCTTACTTACCTTTGCACCGAAGCACTTCCTTCGACATGATGATTGATGAATGTTGAGTTGATGTTGATGTCTCCATAGCACGAATCACAGTCTTTATATACACAGCTTAAGCTTATGACTGACTAGGAGACCCACATGCGCACATTAGCATTATTGCCATTATTGGTCTCGTCGCTGCCCCACCGTATCATTTTCGTATCATTTCCCTAACCACTCCCCACCCCAACGTTACAAAAGTTTCTGACTTCTTAACATTATCCCTTCCTATAAAATTCATTATATATTGTATGTCACTTTATCACATTTATATATGTCTATACATACATATATAGGGCAGAGAGAGTGTTCTTAAATTATATTGGTAGCTACAAATGTTAAGTGTTTAGTGTGGATTAATATGCATGATTAATTAGGCAATTTGGTGCGTAATGTGTGTAGTCCATTATTGGCGATTGCATGAGAAATTAAAAAATATGAAAGTGCGTGTTATTATCTTTTGGGCGTGATATAAGGGCAATCCCCCTCCCACCCATCCTTTCCCTGCCATGTTTCACTAAAAATAAACAATCAAACGTAATGATTGTCACCTTTTGAAGATGAATTGATAAACGTAATAATTGTCACCTTTTGAGATGAATTGATAAGATATAGGGCAGAGTGAGGGGTCAGACTACTGCCTTCGGAACTTTCAAAACTGTCATATGCACGTGGATATTATATTAACCGGTTTGCATAAGCTTTAACACCCGCATTAATTCAAGCGAAGTCTTCATTAATTAAAGTGAGATATCTTAGAGATTGTTCATGACTGAATGGTTTTAAGTTCAAATACTCAGCTACTCAATTTGAAGGTCTGAAGAATAAATTATAGTCAAGTTCAATGTTTGTGTTTAAAATATTGCTAACTGTTGAGTTGGAAATCTAGCAACTATTTGCTGAGGCTCAATTATATTTCATAATCTCTGAAAACTTGTCGTTTGGCCTAAAAGACATTGCCACTTACGACAATGAATTGGAGCCGTTGATACAGATTGAACTTGAAGACCGAGATTTATCATCGGTTATTTGTTTGATGTAAAATGTTGAAATCTTACGAGTTTCATTACTTACTTGATTTTTTTCATCTTCTTCTCCTCTTTTCTCTCAACTCAAATGTTAAGGTTTGTTTATTCTTACATCTAGTATTTTGATCATCTTGACCGCGTTTTCTTGTGAGAAATTTGTAAAAGAGAGCTTTGTGAGCGTGCAAGACTTGTGATAGTGAGATCTTATTGTATTGGCGGGGTTTGAATTTGTAATTGAGAAGTGTATAGTAGTGAACGAGCTTTTCCACTGAGTTTAATGTGCATGTAGACCATTTGATCGAAGCACGATAAAATTTGATTGTGTTCTTTACGTTTATGTCAAAGCACGATAAAATTCGATCGTGTTCTTGAAGTTTAAGTCTTTAGAGGCTGAAGAATGTAGTTGGGCCTCGAAGATGAATCGGAAATTCTTTTCCTCTAAGAAATTCTTTTCATACAAGTGTCCTCTAGCACTTCTGTTTTGTGCAAAAGAGAGAACAAGAATAATGTAGTGGGAAGGAGATAGATATATTAGAAGAGGAGAATGAATGACAAGTAAAGAAAGAGCTAGAAGCTGGAGAGGTGGTCGGAGGAGGAATAGGAGCGGGCGAGTAGGGCGGCGTCTTTGATGGAGAGGCGGGTCCCCTGCTGGGCGACGACGGTGGCGGCCACTCTGGCGGCGAGCATGCCCATGTGCGCGAGGTCCACGGCCCCATACTCTCTCTCCTTTGTTGGGGTGGTGAGGAGGGCGAAGAGGATGCCGGCGGCGTAGGCGTCCCCGGCCCCGCAGGTGTCGACGGGGCGGCACGGGAACGGCGGGATGAACACCGCCTCCCCCTTCACTCCGATGTACGACCCGTGGGCCCCGTCCGTGACCGACACCAGCCCCACCCTCTCGCTCAGGTACCGCGCCGCCCCCTCCGCCGTCTCCGCGCTCGTGAACCCGCACAGCGCCCGCGCCTCCTCGCTGTTGGCAAACAGAATGTCGGCGTGCTCGCTCGCCACCTCCCTGTGGTCATTGAATGGAATTGAATTGACGAACGAGTCTCTCATTGAATGGAATTGAATTGAATTGACGAGTGAAGAGAGTGGTAATCTCTCATGCTCATCTCTCTCTCTCGTTACCAGAAGCGGTGGAAGTGGGCGCGCACGCAGGAGACGTCGGAGGCGGTGAGGGCGACGAGGGCGGAGGAGGAGGAGGAGCGGCAGGCGCGGCGGAGGGTGTGGAGGGCGCCGGGGAGGGCGAAGAGGTAGCCCTCGAGGAGGAGGACGCGGGCGTGGCGCACGAGGGCGGGGTCGACCCGCAGGGGGGGGCTGCACCCCTGGAAGGAGAGCATGGTGCGCTGGGCGTCGGGGGTGGTCAGCACGATCACCGTCCCCGTCGTGGCCTCCGCCTCCGCCTCCGACACCAGGTGCACCCCCGCCCGCCCCATCTTCCCCCGGAAGAACGCCCCCAGCGGGTCCCCCCCCACCGCCGCCGCCATCCCCACCGACACTCCCCCGTCCGACAGCCGCGCCAGGGCCACCAGCGTGTTCGACAGCGACCCCCCCGCCGCCGCCTTGTACGACCGCCCGTCCATCGCCCGCAGCACGCGCCCCCGCTCCTCGTGGTTCACCTCCTTCCGCCCCCCCTTCTCCACCCCCACGCCCAGCCTCTCCACGAAGCTCTCCTCCACCATCCCCGAGAAGTCAACCTGCATTCCCACCTCGTCAACGCACACCCCCATCATCAACTCAAACCACAACTACCTACCATGGCCTGCCCCAGCCCCAGCACGTCCAACTTCGTGGGCCTCACCACCGGCACCGCCGCCGACCCCTCCTCTTCTTCGTCCGAGTCGTGCAGCGGGAGGGCCCCGCACCGCCGTCGGAGACACGCCCGCTTCGGATTCAAGGAACGCCGTCCCAGAGAAGCCTGAATTGGGAGGACAGACAGACAAGACATTACATCAATCAATTCCAAACCTTCGCTTTCATCGACGGACTTCACTCTCCTTTTCAAATGTTTTAGCCTTTTTTTTTATGATTGCGTTCCCTCCCGCCGCTGCCCTTATCCTCCTCCGATTGACTCTTCTCTCATTTTCCTTTTTTATTTTTATTATTATATAATTTTTTAGCCCGCGGTTTTGGGCCTCTGCATTTCAACGATTACTATCTAAGTCCATTATATTCAATCACCGACTTCTCGCCCAGCTCAATTTATGACTTGCCAAAGTTATTTATTTGGGCTTTCTCTAACAATAGAACCCGCCAATGTTATAGTAACTTTGACCCGTTAGAACTTAGAACGACCTTGCTCTAATAAGAAAGCAAAACTTAGATTCTCGAATTTAAATGGAGAGTGAAAGTACAAAATGAAACTGAAAGTGAAAACTAATCGAGGAATGAAACCTTAATCAATATATGACCTGCCCATTTGGATTATGGAGAAGTTCAAACGAGTTTTTGGAGAAAGAGTTCAAGTCCAATACACGATTTATGGTTGCCATATGTATCGAGTTGTTTTGGATCGTTTCACAATTTTCAAACCGAGGTCCGGAAATCGGTGATTGTGTCGAGATCAGACCGTTGACCCGAGCCGCGATGACTCGATTCGATACGTCTTGTTGTTCGAATCTTTTGTTTATCATGTCCAAAATCGCCTTAGTCTCGACGAGAGATTGAGGGGAAAACATTTTATCAACACAAAATTATATTAATAAACGAGGTTGATTTTACCGATTAGATTTTTACATACGGTACCAAATTGTTGATGTCGAATTTAGTTCTCAACAATCACGAACAAATAATTGATAGACTTGACAATTGAATTTAATAAAGTGGATATCTTGGTAAAATTTTGTATTTAATAGTATCTACTACTTTGAATGATAAAGAAAAAAACTCAATCGAAATGCGAACTATATTGATATAGATCAACTCGACTGACGAACTGAAATGAATACAACGACAACTATGTCCATGAATCCAATCACCGACTTGTCGCCCAGGCCCATCAATCTTTTAATTGGCCAAAGTGATTTATTTGGGCTTTTATTAACAATAAAGACTATGGAATTCGCATGAGTATTGCAGTGATCCGAGTCCATTTGGAAGTTTGGAAATGATGGTATTTTCAGAGGATCTCGGCAAACTATTGAGGATTTGATTTCGAAATTTTTTCTTAACGAGAAGGAGATTGTGAGGAGCGCTGTCAGTTTTGTTAAGGAGTCTGGACCGCCTCTCCTTCCTGTCGTGGCCGAGAAGTGGAAGCCGCCTGATGACGATATCTTAAAAATAAATGTGGATGCTGCTTTCAAACTCGGAGATGCAGTTGTGAGCATTATCGCGAGAAATAGGCAAGGGCTGGTTAAATGAATTTTAAGGAGCAAGATTTCAATGTCTAGTGTGTTGGAAGCAGAATTAAAGGCAGCGCTGCTGGCTATGAAATTGGCCAAATTCTATCACACTAGGAAGATAATAGTCGAAGTTGATAATCTAGATATCATGACCAAGCTCCTAGAAGGAAAGTCTTGTTCGTTGTGGAAGCTCAGAGCGGATTTTGAGGCGGTTAAGCACATTAGGAAAGAATTTGATCAATGTTCTTTTAACTGGGTTCATAGACTAGGAAGTTGTTCAACCCATTATTTAGTAAAATGGACCTTAGATTCAAATGAATTTGGAGTTTGTAATATTAGGGAAGTTCCGAAACCTTGTTCAGGACCATGTGTTTTTGAATTTGAGGGAGATCCTGATCCCGACCCTTGTTCGAGATCTTGGATCTTTGAGTTGAGGTTTAAGAGTAGGTGCTCTTTCCTCTCGTCGCACCGGATGGGACGGGAGGTTTTGACGAGGCCTTTAATCATTGCAAAAGAAACAATCGTGTGTGCGGTTTATTCATAAAAAGAATTGTGTACAAAGTACAAAGTGCTAAATCACTTTAAAAAATGGGAGCCTAACGAAAGGGCGAGCGAGCGATCAGAGTGGAGTCCAGCAGGCGTTGGTGCGGGGGTTCCAGAGTGCCGGGAGGAGGAACTTGTGTCCGCGCACCCCATGCGTGTTGAAGGCCCCTCCGTTCCTGGGGTCCACCCTGACGGCCCCCGTGTACCCCGGGAACGCCCCTTTCCCGAACACCCCGGGGCACGCCGTCCCGGGCCCCACGACGCCCGCGTGGCGGTCCCCGAACGCGGAGACCCCGTCCCCGAAGGGGCTGGTGACTGCGTCGGCGAGAGCGGAGGCGAGGGCGAGCACGATGGCGTCGGCTCCCACGTCCCCCGAGGGCGGCTGCAGCAGCACCCCCTGCGGGCCCCGCTCGGAGCGGCGGAAGGGCCACGCGCACGCCCCCGGGCACTCCGTCTCCGGGTTGCCCACCACCACGTAGGGCTGCCTTCCAAAGGCCCCGTGCTGGGCGCACCGCCCCGTGCACATCTCCTGCACCGCCACCTGGCGCCCCGCCACCAGCACCACCAGCGTCTTGCCCCTGCGCGGGCCCGCCGCTCGCTCCACCAGCATGCGCGTGAAGTCGGTGGTGAGCACTTTGCCGACGGAGTAGGCCGCGTCCGACACCACCGACCCCACTCGCACCTCCACTCTGCGGCGGCTGTAGCTCTCCACCACGCCCCACCAGGAGGCCACGGTGGGCCCCGCGCCGCCCTTGCGGCTGTTGAGGGAGCGCAGGAAGGTGCGCACGGCCTGCTTCTGGACGCGGCCGATGCGCCCGTAGAACACCAGCGTCACCTCCACGCGCCCCGTCAGCATCGCCCCTCTCCCGCGCCTCAGCCTCACCCCTCCTCCTCCTCCTCCTCCTTCTGACCACACCGCCTTCGACGCCAACAACGCCACCACCAACGCTGCCAACACAGACCACGACCCCATTTTTTCTGCTCATTTTCCCAATCTCTTCCTCTCCTCTTTATATGCTATTTCCATTCATTGGCCCACCCCGTTTCTCTCTTCTTATTTACCATTCTTAGCTCCCGCCAAATTAAGACAGCTTATCCCATTAACATCTATCTTTTCTTTTTCAGCCAACCATCAAATCCTAACAACTTTAACACGTATAAGACTTTCGTTCTATTTCTCCTTCTCTAACTTTATAGCTATGTCAAACAAGAGAATAAAAATCAAACGGAGTCGCAGTCGTTGTTCCTCCTGCTCTGACTCGCCGAAATGAGGCAGCGCGCTTCTTTAGACTTGGGCCACTTGCGGGTGTCCTGTCTTCTTGTCCAGAGACGGGCCGAGACGGAGTTGAAAGCGCTCCTCGCGTGTCTCATCGCAGCTGTCACGAGCTCCCTGAGAGCAGAAGTTGCAAATATGAGAGACATAGACGAGGGCAAAGACGTAAATAGAGAGAGAGAGAGAGAGTATTACAAGGGGGAGCAGGGGGAACGGGCGCCGTTGACGTAGAAAACAAAGAGAAAGGAGTCGTAGTGCTGGCCGTTGATGAAGTAGAAGCCGTGGAGCCGGCGAAGGCACTTGAACGACATCTTGGTGTACAAATGTATCGCCGGGTCGTTGTACGAGATCACGTGCAAGTACGCTGCCCGGCACGTCGGGATGCTCGACGCGTACTGGACCACCTCCCGTATCAGCGCCGAAGCTGCAAACTCCAACGCATCACATTCAAATCACATTCTAAACCTAAACCATACCAAAAAACAGTACCTATTCCGTGATTTCTGTAGCCTTGCACCACTCCCAGCGTCAGAATGTAGACCAGTGTTTGGTCCGACTTTGACGACTCGTAACTCAGCATATCCCCAATCTACAAAATAACAACACGTGAATACTCTTTATCAATAAGCATTTCTGAGACGCTTTTTTTGTTGTGACCTCACTGTCTTTGGCGAGAATGATGCGAGCTGTGACGAAGCCGATGAGCTCGTCCCGATCCACAGCTGCCCAGGAAACGATGTCACGCCCATTCACCACGTTCTGGAAGAACTCGGGCTCGTACCTGATCACAGTGTGTCAATCAAACAGAGACTTATTCTTTGATTTGAGAGAGAGTGTACCTGATGGGAAAGAGGTCGCTGTGAATCTTCTCCAAAGTGGAGAGATCAGAGGGGCCAATAGGTCTGTACGAAATGTAAGGTTTCACGGTGCCCATTTCCTTCCATCACCCACAACAAAAGCCCATGCTTGCTCCTGTATATATTTCTCACCTGATTATCATAGCGCAACCAATCACCTCTTTACTTTCTGATTCCCAAATTTTAACATTCATTTCTATTTAATTTACTCCTTGAGCGGAATACCAAGCAACGAACACACAAAGAATGTATAATTTTATTAAAAAAAGTTAGAATCTTTAACATAAAACATGACTAAATTTCCAGGACCGAGAAAGAAGAAAAATTGAAGACAAACGGAGAACATGCATGAAGAGCGAACAGAATACGAAAACGAAAAGGAGAAGAGAGAATCGGATAAAAAGTACCTTGCTGATCTGGGAATACGGGATGTCAAGATTCAACTTTCGGTGCAAATCCCAAAGACGTCGAAGAGTCTTATATTGACGATACTGCCCTTCCCTCTAACCACCTTGAAAAGAAAGAAACTGCCGAACTGTTCATCCTCCTTCTTCTTCTTTTTATTTTTATTTTTTTGAATCGTTCTTCTTCTTGTCTTTTTATAATTAATATTACTTTTTCACATTTTGGTAAGGGTATTTTAGTCATATAAAAAAAGAAGTGTGGCTTCTCCTTACAAAGTACATAGGATATGACCACCAAAGTAACTAACTACCTTATAGTTATCATTTGTTTGAAACTGAAAAAAAGGAATGTGATGCGATGAAGAGCGATGTGCAATGGATCGAGCATGTTTGGGAGTGCCCCGTTTACCGTCCCTCCCACCAAGACTTTGCAGACCCTTTTACACTTCTCCACAAGCTTGCGTCTCAAGCATCCAAACACGGTACCACTCACTCACTCACTCACAACTAAAAGCCTACTCATTGTTGATATTATGGTTTACGATCAGGAATCTGCAAGATCGTCAGTCCGGTGCATTGCCTGGTCCCGGCCGAGGCCGTTCTCACGGAAGAGAGGAAAGGCTTCACCTTCGAAACCACCGTCCAATCCCAGCCCGACAGCACAACGCCGTCCGTGTTCACCCGAGGCAGGAATTGCACCTTCGCTGAGTTCGAGAGCACCGCTAACAAGGCCTTTCCGCGTCTCCGTGGCCGTTCCGTTTCTGTGGAACACGAGTTTTGGAGTCGGAAAAAGCGAGGCAGAGTCGAGTACGGCATCAACGTCGAAGGCACCGCGTTTTCGTCTCACCCTCGCGACCCTCTTGCTCTCTCTCCTTGGAACTTGCAGCGCCTTTCTCGCCTTCCTAACTCGACCTTGCGCTTCCTCGAACATCCTATACCGGTATGCCTCACTTCTTCCTTTTCATTCCAACATTCTTACTAATCTTTCATACATAATTATATATATATATATATATATGTAAACAGGGAATAACAGATCCGATGCTGTACATCGGCATGATTTTCAGCATGTTTGCCTGGCACGTCGAAGATCACTACTTGTACAGGTACAGGTACAACTTTCGTTCTTCCTTTCTTCCTCACTGAATGAGTCTTTTTTATTCAATGGCAGCATCAACTATCATCACTGCGGCGCTCCGAAGACATGGTACTGCGTGCCGTCTGAGTTTGCTCAGAAATTGGAGAAGGTGGTAGCGGAACATGTATACAGGGACGACGGGGAAGACAGAGCATTCAAACGGCTTGCAGAGAAGACAAGCATGTTCTCTCCAAAACTCCTCATCGACAACCACATCCCTGTCTACAAGGCTGTTCAGAACCCCGGAGAGTTCGTCATCACCTTTCCCAAGGCCTACCACGCTGGTTTCAGCCACGGTATGTACGCTTGCGTGTGCTCAACCACTCTTTCCCATAAACATTCTTTTTGATCTCCTTTTGCGAACGGTCAGGATTCAACTGCGGTGAAGCCGTGAATTTTGCGATGAACGACTGGTTCGAGTTCGGAGAAGAGGCCACGCACCGGTACGCGCGCCTCGGCATCGTCCCCGTCGTCCCTCTCGAGCAACTCCTCTGCAAACACGCCCTGCATTTGCATCGAAACACCAAACAAGTCGAAGACGGAGAGGATGTGCATGCAAAGTCTTGTTTCGTACGTCTCGTCAAATATTACGAAAAAGCCCTTCTTCAGCTTCGGCAGCGTTTAACCAGCAAGGGTGAACAAGTGTCGAGCGCGGTTGAAGGAACGGTGATATGTTGGAAGTGCAAGCGCGGGTGTTACTTGGCGTACGTGAGTTGCCGAGGGTGCCACGCGTACGCCGTCTGTCTCGATCACGGTGCGTATATCTACTCTCGAGACTGACTTCTTTTACTTTGTTATTCATTCAAGTCTCAATCTCTCCCTCCCTCATTTTCTAGTTTGGGACACGGAGGTTGAGACTTGTTGCTGTTGCGGGACGAGGTTGAGTCTTGTCGTGAGGGACGACATGTCCACTTACACGCTCGCTGCTCGCCACTTTCAACACCCAATCACGACGACCATACCAATTCAAGCTAAGCTTTGATTCGTAGATTCTTCATTTCTAGTTATTAATCTTTGGCTGTAATAAAGTCAGAAGCTTTTTACAGGCAGTATTTAATAATGAACTACCCCTTGTAATAAAGTTAATGTAGGACTGTAATGTGTGATATTCCCAAAATAAAAGTGACTGTTATGTGGATTGGCATTGAGATAGCAAAGAAGAAACAAAATAGAAGATTAGTGTTTGGTGTGGAAATGGAACTACAAGAGTTTGAGACCACCGGTGACTTCATCGATGACTTCCACCGGCCCTGCACATCAAATCAAAGTCAAACCACCACAAAGTCAGACTCAGATTGTAAGCATGAGTTTTGAGAGATACCTAGAATAGCCATCACCGTCCTCGAATCTGGAACAAAATAGAGAATAGTTAGAAGATGAGGAATACGAATATGAATTCAAATTTGTTGTGAGAGTCAAAGAGAGAGGCTGACTCGGTGCAATCTGAGTTCTGCCGGCATCGATGGTGATATGGGTTGGGAGCTTCAGTGATTTAGCTCGCTCCTGTGTCAATTGGTCTCTCATCATACATATAGATATAAAGGCAATGTATAGATAGATATATACCTGCAAAGCGAGAATGTCTTGCTCGGTGTCGGCTTTGACAACCACTTTGGGCTGAGCGCACATTTCCCATCTGTGAACATAATTAAAGAAAGTCAAGACCTTTTTTGTGAGTCGAAAGAGAAAAAAGAATGAATGTACCTGTGAAGGGCTTTAGGAGCGCGGCGAAGAAGCTTCTTGTAGAGCCCCAGAGTGGCATGGCTGCAAACAGAAGCACCATCAATCACTGTGTTGTTTCAGAAACGTACATGAATAATAAGAGGATGAGAAAAGAAGAAAACCTGCACTGGGCAGCGATCTTGCCTTTGCCCATCTTGAGATCGTTTCGGACCACCAATATCATCTTGAAGTCCTCCACCGCATCGCACAGCTTCTCGATCTCCAGCGCCTCTTTCTCTTTCTCCTTCTTCGGTTTCGCGGAGAAGAGACGGGCTCGAATGGGGTGGTGATAAGAAGCCCCGAGAAAGTAGGTGAACGCGCCGACTAGAATCGCCCCCAGCCATCCCAACTCCATTCTCTTTCACAATCTCACCGGCGTCGGACACCAGCTCTTCACTCGTATTCACTTCTCTTAAGATAGATGGGCTCTTTTTGGGCCTCCAAGCCCGCAATATTAAATAAACGGCCATGTCGTTTCTTAGCTTATAGTTTCATATTAGGGCTTTAGGGTAATATACACACGACACAGTCTACAACCGAAACTAAATAAAGAAAACGTAACAGGAGAAGCACCTGAATCCGATAAGATAGAAGAGTCGAAGGAAGAACATAACGCCAATCTAAGGTGAATCACCAAATAATTCCTTTTTTTTTTCTCTCTTCTTGCTCGAGAATCACAGAATGATAATAATTAGGGCTTTCCGTCGATGCTTTGAGTTTGCTCCTAGTCGATTACTAATAACGATAGTATTAGGAAGGCGACGTAGAATTGATCAGGATTAGTGATAATAGAATTGAGAAAGTGAATGATTCGAAATAAAAAATGAAACCGAATGAGCGATAAGAGAATGGAGAAACTGAATGGTTTGAAGTAGCGATAGTATTTGAAATTGAGAAGGCGACGAGTTTCAAACCATTCACTTATGACTCATCTTCACAATACTATCGCTACTTCAAACCATTCAGTTTCTCCATTCTCTTATCGCTCAAAGTGATTTAGGAATTAGCGATAGTATTAGGAAGGCGAAGCCTTTCCTCTTTGTTATTTTTCATTTTAGTACAACAACTATAGAGGGAAGGGCAGTTCCGTTCCGTCAATATAAGAACGCAGAAATTTTGAGGGGTCTCAACACTTCCTCGTCTTTGGGAGGTGCACCGATTCTGCCATTTCCATCCCGTATTTCCTAGATCACCAAGATACTTTATCATCCGATTCTGCAATTTTTCTCTCTTCTCCTTTTTGTCTTCGCATCTGTTTCGCTATTCATGCATGTTCTTCGTTTATGTCTCGATTTTATTTTTCTTTCTCGATCTTGGAAATTCAGTCATGTTTTATGTTAAAGATTCTTACTTTTTTATCAATTTTTTTACATTCATTCCGTATTTGATATTCCGCTCAAGAAATAAAATTAAAGCAAAAGACCCACAGACATGAATGTTAAATTTCTATGTTTTGCTTGATCAAAGATGGATTTGAGTAGTGTGTTTTGACCGGAATCAGAAAGTAAAAAAGGTGATTGCTTGGGCTTATGATAATCATTATCTAAGGAATTTTAGTGCAAATATATTTAGGAGCAAGCATGGGCTTTTATGGTGGGTGACGCGGCATAAATGGAAGGAAATGGCCAAAAGCGCACATTTCGTGTAGATCAATTCGCTATTCTCACTCTCTCCCCTTAAACCGCCTCGTAAAACCTCCCAGGTAACTTTGATATCTCTGCACCCCATTTTTCTGCTTCTTATTCATCCTTCTTGTTATATGCAGAGTTAATCTGAGTAAAATAATAAAGTATTCATTTTTCCTTCACTTGGAGTAAAAGTTTCTGGAATTGTTCGATTGTGAAAACGATTCGTATGCTGTTTCAGACTATAGTTTCGGCTCTTTAGGTAAGACTATGACATACATTCTTTAAGATTAAAGAATGAATTCTGCAAAACCGATAGAAGTTCATTCTCATTAGTTTCACAAATACTCCAAAAGAGTTTTTGATTGAGTTGTAATTAGTTGAAGGCTATTCCACTTGTCAACAGTCTTTTTAAGTTTCTCTTTATTAAATTCCAAAACAACTTGATTGAGTGAAAGTTATAAAGTTTATTCTGGGCACAGTATGTGTTTGAAATGTTCAATTTAATATAGTCTCTCAATGCGAATCCAGTGAAATAATAATTGTTGTGTTTTTGTGATGCGAAAAAGAAGAGAATGACGGTAGTGAAGCGGTACATTCTGCGAGTATTCATGTCGCAGAAGTACATAACAGCAAACGTTATAGACCGGAACAACGGGAGGATCGTGGCGACGTCGTCGTCGGTGGAGCAAGCGATGAAGAAAGGGATGGAGGCGAGCCTTCGGGACACGAAGGCGGCGGCCGCGGTGGGGGAGGTGCTGGCCATGCGCCTGCGCGTGGAGGGCCTCGACCAGGGCTTGGGCCGCGGAATCCACGTCGACGTCGACAAGCCCATCCTTCAAAAGGGCTTCCAAGTCCGCTCCAAGGTCTGGGCCCTCATCCACTCTCTCCAGGCCCAAGGCGTCAACCTCGTCATTGAGAACGACTCCCACGGCCCCCCGCCACCTCTTTAACACCGTTTCAGGGGAGAGAGTGATAGCGACGACTTGGTCTATACGGACTAAGATATCATGCGGTAATGTATTTTATATTTTAAGGGGTATATCTGTTTTTAGAATTTTAACTATAATTCGGCTTTCCTAAAAAAGAAAGTATAATTCGGCATAAATTAACTTCATTTGTCATTTTTTTTTTACAAAAAGGCCAATTTTGAATATAAACGCAAAGAAGGATCTTATTCGAAATATTTTGGTCATTTTCAAATTTAAAAATTGTAATTTCACACAATTAAACGTCATGTCTATACTTAAAGGACGAGAAACTTCTATATGTATACGTTTATGTGTTTTGTAAAGTAAATTAAAAATGAAAAATTATCCTGAATTTCAAGGTGTACGATAGAATTTCAAGGAAAGAGCGAGCGAGCGATCAGAGGGGAGTCCAGCAGGCGTTGGTGCGGGGGTTCCAGAGCGCCGGGAGGAGGAACTTGTGTCCGCTCACCCCATGCGTGTTGAAGGAAAAATAAAAATAAAAATAGAAGATTAGTGTTTGGCATATTGATGGGGCCCACAGGCTCATCACGTTGCGCATTGCATGATTTTGTCTGGTTTTATTAATTAATCTATAGGGAGAGGGAGAGATTTCCTGGGACGTGCGATGCATGTAAATGTTATTAGTATTAGTACTCATCCTCCCACGTTCTCACATGGCACATGTTATCCCATTACCCCCCACACACATACAACAACATTCTCTTCATTTTTCACATTACCTCTTTATTATACAAATCAAAAGTATCACTATTAGTTATGAAGGGTGTATTTGAGCAATAAAAGCTTAGATACCCTTTTTCTGAAAATATCACACCAAGTGAAGATAATGATGATGCACCTAACCTAACCCAAGGCCAATGGAAACACTCATGCGTCAACTACTCTCTTATTTGAGTTTATTAACCAATTATATGAACAAGTATTTGGTAATTTGCGATGCACATCATAAATATCGTTGATCGCCTCATATTAACATTCCACTATGTTTCTTTCCAAATACAATCAAACTCCGTTGTTTCCGCATTTGAATTTGGGAGATCCAAAAAGGTCCTTATTCTTCTGATGCGTGGGGCCAGGGGTACTTTTGGGAATTCTCTTCCTGTTCGGAGAAAAAGGACAAGAGCCAGGCTTTTCGAGTTTTACTAGTTCTCTTATTAAACTTAACTAAACTCGGTTTTAGGTTTGGGCGTACGACTTTAACCATGTGACAACTTGCATTCCCACGCACACACGTAAACGCGCTATTTTCCTCCTTCAATTCACAATATACGCATTCAAATTTACATATTATATTAACAACATTCAATCCATGTTATTTTCATCCAGAAAGTAATACTAATTATTGTGAATAAAGAAGAAAGTTGCTTTGTGATCATTGTTTTTATTTCATGTGTGTTGTGTACTAATTTATATCTTAATAATAAGCCTTTTGAAGCGAGGAAAACCCCTTTACACCCTTCATTTTCTAGAAAGGAAATTACATTATTTTCAAAGGGTAGTAGTGATAATAACGCCGAGTTTTATTCGGTATCTTGTCCAAAACCAAACCTTCCCGTTTCTGTAAAATATTATAAAATATTTGGTTTCCCTTTGAAAACGCGGAAGCAAAAACAGTGCAGCTCAGAGCCCATCTGGACTAGTAGATCGAGAGATCACAAGCAACTCTCTTTCTTCCTCTCATCTCCATAACTCGGAACTTTCTCTTTCTTTCTTTATTCATTTTATTCCTTCTCTCCAAAGCTCGCTGCGTTTTTAGCCCCTTTCAAAAGAAAAAGAAGAAAGTCCAGTTCTTTTTTCTTTTTTTCGTGTTTAATAATAGAAGAATCCTTCGGTTCTTATGATATATTAGTGCGGTTGTAGTCTCGCTCACGACTGAGTCTCTATAGCAAAGGAGGAGTTTTTTTCTATATTTTTCTCTCTCTCTCTCTCGGGTCCAAATACAAAGTCGAAGAAGAGCATTGGCTTTTGAATTGAACGATTCCCATTCAGACGGACGGTGCTGTTTCTCTTCAACAGAAGACCAGGCATCAGAGATCTGAATCCTTTCAGCGAGATTTTGTACAAAATATCCAGGTAAAGCTTTGATGTTTATAATCCACTCGTAGTGCTTGAATCAAGCGCAGCTGAATGATTGCGATGGTGACAGGAAGGGGAATGGCGTCGAAGTCGTTGAAGTCGAGCCGGTCGAACGCGTCGGAGGAAGGGAAGCCGCCGCTGCCGCCGCAAGTGACGTTCGCGCGGCGGACGTCGTCGGGGCGGTACATCAGCTACTCGCGCGACGACCTGGAGAGCGAGCTGGGGAGCTCGGACTTCATGAACTACACGGTGCACATCCCGCCGACGCCGGACAACCAGCCGGTGGCGATGGACGCGTCCATCTCCCAGAAGGTGGAGGAGCAGTACGTGTCGAACTCGCTCTTCACGGGGGGCTTCAACAGCGTCACGCGGGCCCACCTGATGGACAAGGTGGCCGACTCGGAGGCCTCCCACCCCCAGATGGCCGGCTCCAAGGGCTCCTCCTGCGCGGTCCCCGGCTGCGACGCCAACGTCATGTCCGACCCCCGCGGCCTCGACCTCCTCCCCTGCGAGTGCGACTTCAAGATCTGCCGCGACTGCTTCCTCGACGCCCTCAAGTCCCACGACTCCCCAGCCGCCACCTGCCCCGGCTGCAAGGAGCCCTACAAGAACGTCGACGACCTCGCCCACGACTCCCCCCGCCACCACGCCCTGCCCGCCTCCAAGATGGAGCGCCGCCTCTCCCTCGTCAAGTCCACCAAGTCCGCCCTCATGCGCAGCCACACCGCCGACTTCGACCACAACCGCTGGCTCTTCGAGACCAAGGGCACCTACGGCTACGGCAACGCCATCTGGCCCAAGGAGGGCAGCGGCGAGGACGAGCCCGCCGAGCTCGTCACCAAGCCCTGGCGGCCCCTCACGCGCAAGCTCAAGATCCCCGCCGCCGTGCTGAGCCCCTACCGCCTCCTGATCCTCGTGCGCATGGTGGTGCTCGCGCTCTTCCTGGCCTGGCGGATCAACCACAAGAACGAGGACGCCGTGTGGCTCTGGGGCATGTCCGTCGTCTGCGAGATCTGGTTCGCCTTCTCCTGGCTCCTCGACCAGCTTCCTAAGCTGTGCCCCATCAACCGCGCCACCGACCTCAACGTCCTCAAGGACAAGTTCGAGACCCCCACCGCCGCTAATCCCACCGGCAAGTCGGATCTCCCCGGGATCGACATCTTCGTCTCCACCGCGGACCCGGACAAGGAGCCGCCGCTCGTGACGGCCAACACCATCCTTTCGATCCTGGCCGCGGACTACCCCGTCGAGAAGCTCGCCTGCTACGTCTCCGACGACGGGGGTGCGCTCCTCACCTTCGAGGCCATGGCCGAGGCCGCCAGCTTCTCCAACGTGTGGGTCCCCTTCTGCCGCAAGCACGCCATCGAGCCCAGGAACCCGGAGTCCTACTTCAGCCTCAAGCGCGACCCCTACAAGAACAAGGTGAAGGTGGACTTCGTGAAGGACCGGCGGCGGATCAAGCGCGAGTACGACGAGTTCAAGGTGCGCATCAACGGGCTCCCGGAGTCGATCCGGCGGCGGTCGGACGCGTACCACGCTCGCGAGGAGATCAAGGCGATGAAGGTGCAGCGGCAGCGGCGGGCCCAGGAGGAGGAGTCGGTGACGGAGAGCGTGAAGATCGCAAAGGCGACGTGGATGGCGGACGGGACCCACTGGCCGGGGACGTGGATGAGCCCGTCCTCGGAGCACACCAAGGGGGACCACGCGGGCATCATCCAGGTGATGCTGAAGCCGCCGAGCGAGGAGCCGTTGCTGGGGACAGGCGCGGAGGAAGGGACGAGCCTGATCGACCTCACCGACATCGACACGCGGCTGCCGCTGCTGGTGTACGTGTCGCGCGAGAAGCGCCCCGGGTACGACCACAACAAGAAGGCCGGGGCCATGAACGCGCTGGTGCGCGCCTCCGCCATCATGTCCAACGGGCCCTTCATCCTCAACCTCGACTGCGACCACTACATCTACAACTCCGAGGCCATGCGCGAGGGCATGTGCTTCATGATGGACCGCGGCGGGGACCGCCTCTGCTACGTGCAGTTCCCGCAGCGGTTCGAGGGCATCGACCCCTCCGACCGCTACGCCAACCACAACACCGTCTTCTTCGACGTCAACATGCGCGCCCTCGACGGCCTCCAGGGCCCCGTCTACGTCGGCACCGGCTGCCTCTTCCGCCGCATCGCCCTCTACGGCTTCGACCCCCCCAGAGCCAAGGACCACTCTTCCTCTGCCTGGTGTTGCTTCCCTCGACGGCGCAAGACGAAGCAGTCGCTCTCCTCCGAGCACCGCGCCCTCCGCATGGGGGACTCGGACGACGACGAGCAAATGTCGATGATGTCGTCGGTGTCGGGGAAGCGGTTCGGGAACTCGACGTTCCTGATCGAGTCGATCCCGGTGGCGGAGTTCCAGGGGCGGCCGCTGGCGGACCACCCGGCGGTGAAGAACGGGCGGGCCCCGGGGGCGCTGACGGGGGGGCGGGAGCTGCTGGACGCGGCGACGGTGGCGGAGGCGATCAGCGTGATCTCGTGCTGGTACGAGGACAAGACGGAGTGGGGGAACCGCGTGGGGTGGATCTACGGGTCGGTGACGGAGGACGTGGTGACCGGGTACCGCATGCACAACCGGGGGTGGAAGTCGGTGTACTGCGTGACGAAGCGCGACGCGTTCCGCGGGACGGCGCCCATCAACCTGACGGACCGGCTGCACCAGGTGCTGCGGTGGGCGACGGGGTCGGTGGAGATCTTCTTCTCGAGGAACAACGCGGTGCTGGCGAGCCCGCGCATGAAGCTGCTGCAGCGCATCGCGTACCTGAACGTGGGCATCTACCCGTTCACCTCCATCTTCCTGATCGTCTACTGCTTCCTGCCGGCGCTGTCGCTGTTCTCGGGGCAGTTCATCGTGCAGTCCCTGAACGTGACCTTCCTGGTGTACCTGCTGACGATCACGCTGACGATGTGCATGCTGGCGGTGCTGGAGATCAAGTGGTCGGGGATCGAGCTGGAGGAGTGGTGGCGCAACGAGCAGTTCTGGCTCATCGGGGGCACCAGCGCCCACCTGGCGGCGGTGCTGCAGGGCCTGCTGAAGGTGGTGGCGGGGGTGGAGATCTCCTTCACGCTGACCTCCAAGTCCGCGGGGGACGACGCGGACGACGAGTTTGCGGAGCTGTACCTGGTGAAGTGGACCTCCCTCATGATCCCGCCCATCACCATCATGATGATCAACCTGATAGCCATCGCGGTGGGGTTCAGCCGCACCATCTACAGCGTGATCCCGCAGTGGAGCCGGCTGCTGGGAGGGGTCTTCTTCAGCTTCTGGGTGCTGGCCCACCTCTACCCCTTTGCCAAGGGGCTCATGGGCCGCCGCGGCCGCACCCCCACCATCGTCTTCGTCTGGTCCGGCCTCATCGCCATCACCATCTCCCTCCTCTGGGTCGCCATCAACCCCCCCGCCGGCACCAACCAGATCGGCGGCTCCTTCCAGTTCCCCTGACCATCATCATTTCCTCTACACAACAATCATCATTCTTTACTTGCTTGCTTGCCCCCACTTTTTTCAATCTATATAAACAACAAAAACTACATTTTTTTATATGCATTCCCAATATGCTCCTCTCGTCTCTCATCATGTAAACGTTGCCGCAAGAAAGCACACACACCAATGGCATGAAAGCTCAGTAGTTGAACCACCATACTTGAATGCCTGCATGGAATGCTTTTCTTTTATATTTATATATATATATATGTACTTCTCCCAGCATTATGCATAGTGAGAGAAAAAAAAAGAGGAGCAAGATGGCTAAGAAGATGGTGATGATGGTGATCTTGCTGGTGGCTTCGTCAAAAGCAAGAGCGCAGGATCAGCAAGAAGAGCTGGGCACCGCCATTTCGGAGATGCAAAAAGCAAACTACTTCACGTTCATAATGCTGCTGCGCATGATATCCCGCTCCGAGCGCAGGCTCCGCGGGAACGTGACGTTCCTGATGCCCAACGACCGAACGCTGTCGAAGACGACGGGGATGCAAGAGAGCGACGTGACCGAGTTTGTGCTTCGACACTCGATTCCGTCGCCGATGCTGTTTGACTACCTGCAACACATCCCGAGCGGGTCCGTCGTTCCGAGCTCGAGCCCGGATTACATGCTCAACATCTCCAACAACGGCCGCAGAAACTTCTTCCTCAACAACGCCAAGCTCGTCAGCCCCAACATCTGCACCGCCGGATCGCTTTTCCGATGCCACGGAATCGACGCCGTTCTTCTTCCTTCCCTAGAAATTCCGACTCCGACTCTGCCTCCGCTTCCGCCACTGAATGTTACGCCGCCGGCGCCGCCGCCACCACCACTGAATTCAGGATCTCTGGCTCTCTCCTGTGTGGGACTTGCCACATTAGTAGCTATGACGCTCTCTTTCTGGATTATTTCGTCTTCTGTATAGAAGTAGCTCCTAATCTTGTTAGAGTAGCTATATGTGAATTCACCAATCTCTCTCATGATTGGATCTCATTGGTGTCTACTTCACAAGACTCGAGTCAGAATATTTCAACCATGATATATTGTGACAATCAAGCAGTCTTACACATTGCCTCGAATTCATTTAACTATGACAAGACTAAGCACATCGAGATCAGTTTACATTTTGTAAATGATCATAATTAAAATGACTCTTACCTACTAGAATCTAGCACCATCAAGTTGTTGCACGTTCATTTATGAGATTCTAGTAATATGGAGGAGCAAAAATCAATCAGTTGTCTCTCGTAGTATTACTAAAGCTGAATACAAATCACTTGCCCAAGGGATTTGCGAAGACTTCTCCATTAGAAAATTGCGATGAAGCAGTTATTAGCATATCAAAGAACTTTGTTCTCCACGATCTTACTAAGCATATTTAGCTAGACAAGCATTTCATCAGCGAGAAGACAAATAATGAAGATATCAAGCTCAACCACATCGCCTCACGACTGTAAACAACTTATATTTTGACAATGACTTGTGTTGTAAGTTAAATCTACATATACAGTGTAGCTTGTTTGCGGAGTATTGTAATTGCTAGGGTTTGTTTTTAGGTTCTTATCATATCTTCAGTTTTCTAGTTACATATATTTTTGTTCGTTCATTCTTCTGCTCGTCTGATTTTTACATTTCTTTGATTTTGACTTCATTTTGAGGTTCAAATGAAGGTTTCTGTTCCGCATCTTCTACAAGCAAAATGCTTTTATTATAGTATACAAGGAAAATCTACGCTATGAGAGCGAAATAATTATTAAATATCTATGATTTAATCTTCAAAAAGTTTACTCATATTTTAGAAAATGATTTACAATTCTAAGCATATAGCATTTTTAATTTAAACACATTTGACAATGATTTAGATAAATTTATATATTTGATTAGCTTTGTTAAGAAACTAATGTTTAATAATTAGAAAAGGTTATATGTTGTAAATATGTTCAACTTTCAGTGGCATAATATGAGAGACTTGGGCTTTAGGCCTTAGGGTAATATACACGCGATCACGCTCTAGAACAGAAAATAAACAAATAAAGAAAACACGAAAAAATAAGAGAACAAAAAACGTAAGAGGAGAAGCACCTGGAATCCGAGAAGATAGAAGAGTCGAAGGAGGACGAAGGAAGAACATAACTCGCGGAAGATCGATCCTAACGCCAATCTAAGGTGAATCTCCTTTATTTTCTTCTCTCTTCTTGGTCGAGAATGGCAGGATGAGAATAATTAGGGCTTTGAGTTGGGTCGTAGTCGATTACTAATAACGATAGGATTCGGAAGGGTAAAACAGAGAATGGGGGAGAACATAATGGAGAAAGTGAACGCGCTGGGGGAGCGGCTGAAGATGGAAGGGTCGGAGGTGGGTCGGAAGGTGACGGCGGGGATCAGCTCGATGAGCTTCAAGATGAAGGAGCTGTTCCAGCAGGGCGGGCCGGCGTCGGAGGCGGAGAAGCTGGTGGAGAGCGCCACCTCGGAGTCCCTTTCGGAGCCGGACTGGGCCCTGAACCTGGAGCTGTGCGACATGATCAACTCGGAGAGGCTCAGCAGCGTCGACCTCATCCGCTCCCTCAAACGGCGCCTGGGGGTGAAGACCACCACCCCGCGCTCCCAGCTCCTGTCCCTGCTCCTCCTCGAGACCTGCGTCAAGAACTGCGAGAAGGCCTTCTCCGAGGTCGCCGCCGAGCACGTCCTCGACGACATGGTCCGCCTCGTCGACGACCCCCAGACCCTGCTCGAGAACCGCAACAAGGCTCTCACCCTCATCGAGGCCTGGGGCGAGTCCACCGCCGAGCTCCGCTACCTCCCCGTCTTCGAGCAGACCTACAAGGCATCATCTCTCTTCTCTTCTCTTCTCTTCTCTTCTCTTCTCTTTCTTAGCCCTCATGAGTCTTCCATTGCGGCAGAGCCTGAGGTCGAGGGGGGTGCGGTTCCCCGGGCGCGACAACGAGAGCCTGGCGCCCATCTTCACTCCGGCGCGCTCCGTCGAGGCCTCGGCTGCTTCTCAGCCGGAGCGGACCAAGGAGGCCTTCGAAGTTGCCAGAAACAGCATCGAGCTTCTGTCGGCAGTCTTGTCCTCGTCTGCGCACGAGGACGCCACGCAGGTCAGGCAGTCTTGTGTTGTGTTTGAGTCTAGCTTTGAGTCTAATGGGGGCGAGTGGGAGTGCAGGATGAGCTGGCGCGGACGCTGATAGAGCAGTGCCGGCAGGCGCAGGGGAGGGTGGTGAGGATCATAGAGGGGGCGGAGGAGAACGAGGCGGTGCTGTTCGAGGCCCTCAACGTCAACGACGACATCCAGAAACTCCTCGCCAAGTGCCACCACCTTCAGCCCTCCGCCGAGCCCCAGCCCGCCATGATTCCCGTCGCCGTCGAGCCCGAAGAGTCCCCGCGCCACCACAAGGACGATCTCGTCAGGAAGCACCCCTCCGCCTCCGCCTCGCAGCCCCCGAGGGACGACATGATGGACGACCTCGACGAGATGATCTTCGGCAAGAAAGACGACCTCATCTCCTTTTGACTTTACTTTCTTCTGTCTTGCATATCTCTATGAGCTATTATTATTATTATTATACAACACACAATGACGCTCCTTTTTCCCTTCTCTCTTTCGACATCCTAATGCTAGAAACATCAATCACACTGTACAAACTCAATTTGGACAAGCTCTTTACATGTACCATCAAAGCTTCTATGTGCATGCCGTTTCGATTTCAATTGCTTCATTTGTAAGAGTTTTTCTTTACTCCTGGCTTCTCTATTTGCTGTAACTTTTAGATCATGCAAAGGCTGATATAAGGTTGATTGATTTGTTGTAAACCTGTTTTAAAATGTATGCCGGTTGGTAAAACAAACGAGTACTTGCATAAATAATTGATCGATATGTGACATTACATATTCAAAGGTTCAAGTCTGTGTAACTCATAATAAGTAGACAAAATTTTCAGTGTACAATTTATCCTGTAATCTACGGGCAGGTGAGCTCATCACGCCGTTGTCAAAATTTGGATCATCAGCTTTTTAGGATGCAGCGGCGACGCTGGTGTAAGCTACTTTCTTGCGCGTTCGATCTTTGGGCTTGTCTGATTTACGCTTCCTTGATTTGGGCTCCTCTTCAAAAGAAGCATTATTATTGTGTTCCCATCCCTTCGGGTTTGTCTCCGGTTCGACGACTGACATTCCCGTCAGAGTGTAGTCCAACAAATAGGTGCTTCTCACAAGCCTGTCTACTCGGTTAAAATGCCTCTGTGAATATGGCAAAAGGCCTTCTAGTAGTTCCGCAATGCCTTTTATCTGTGCAATATCAAGGGACTCGGATTGTTATTGAAGGCAGGCTTAAAACAACATCAGCAAAGATAAAAAGATTCTGTTGTCTATTCCAACAACAACGGAAGTAACTTTAAACCATTTTGCTGCGGGTACCAACAAAATATTTATGTTTTCTCCATGTTTGCAAAGTGATAGTTACAACTGAAATAAGCTTACCACTTTTTGGGATTCTTTTCTTCTCCTTTCTTAAAAAAATGGGTCATTATTTAGCCGTTCGCAAGAGTGAACTTTCAATTACAAAACTCTCTGAGTTGACCCCAAAAAAAGACTAGCAAGGGGTCCTGAGAGCATACGTACCTTGATGATCTCTGTTGGAGGAATGATATTGAAAACTCTAAAGAGCACAAACTGAGCAATGTGACAAAGTTTTGGCTTGGTGTTCCATTCTCGAAGATACTCCAAAAGTACGCGAAACTCCTCAGTCTTGAGGGCATTCAGAGCTTTCTCTATTTGAGTTTCAGCATCTCTCTTCCTGCAAAGCGCCCAAATTAAGACAATTTCCCATTATCGAAATCTAAGGTATATAATTTTTGGAAGCAGACCTGCAAAGCGATGCAAATAGCTCAAAAAGCTTGTGTGGCCTCCGAAGCTCGAAAGCAAGTCGAATTGCTTTCGTATAATCGGCATCGAATAGAGCATTTTCAAGTTCTTGACCTTTCAGAACCCCTTCCTCCTACACCAACAGTAAATACATACAGATTGTTAAAATACTAATAATGATATTCCTAACATGATTGGTTTTACTATTATAAATTTAGTTGAATTCGAGAAAGTAGAAACCCCATTTTACCTCCTTACGGAAAGCATCTTCTTTATCAGACACAGTAGAATCGTGCCAAAGATTGACAACAGCATCACCGCCGCCTGTTGCAAGCATTTCTGTCTTCTTTCCCACAGCCAACGCCCAAACCTTGTCTTCGTGATTATCATAGGTGGCAATACATTCATTTGTGTTGACCATCCATAGCTTTACCAGACCATCGGCACCTAAAACATAAACAAGATTATCAAATATAATATTCATAATTAGAAATTACAAAAAAGGCCGAGTCTAATGACCGTAAAAAATCATTACCACATGAGACGAACTGAGTTCCACGGGTCAGAAATGATGCTCGTAAGACGCTCGATGTGTGCCCCTCAAATGTTTTCAAGCATGACCCGTCGGATATTGCCCATATCTTCACCGTCTTATCACCCGACGAAGTTATGACACACTGATCCACCGGCGAAAATTCAACAGACCAAACTCCTCTTTTATGCCCTTTAAGTGACACTTTAGAAACTAGCCCGGGAAGAGTCCATACACAAGCAGTACGGTCCTGATAAACAAAAATCAAAATCACGCATAAGATAATTGAAGCGGCTTCAAAAAAAGTTTGATTACTTTCACTAACCTGAGAGCCACTGCAAACCAAGCTATCGTTGGGGGCAATAGCTAATGAATTGATATCTTTATCATGCGCAGCCACAACCGCTTTAGCATCCAAATTAACAGGTGTCTCAGCATCATCAGAAATACCCTCCAAACTCCACACCTTGAGAGTCCGATCACTGAGGAATTAACCACGAAGGTCTCATCAACGAGGAACAAAAAATAACCATTGATATATTATACGACGTATCTCCTATATATATATGTGTGTATGCTTGCTCACCTGCTACCACTAACGAAGAACGGCTTCCCTTTCTTCGACAAAGCAACGGCTCCGACGGCGCCCATGTGACCTTTACCGACCCCAAGGCAAAGCCCACTTTCTGAATCCCAGATCCGAACCTGTACACGTGTCAAATAAGAAGAAACTCCTCCGTGTAGATCATTTAAGAAAGCCCAAACGCAGGGAAGAAAAGAAACAGCCTTTAGAAGCAAACAAAATGAATGCGAAGCTTACGTCTTTGTCTTTGCTTCCTGATACAATAAGTGTCTTTCCTGAGCTAGAGATCGAAGTATCCAGACAAAGAATGGTTTCTGTGTGGCCTGTCAACACATATTGGCAAGACATGGTCTCCATTTCGTAAATCCGTACCTACATCAATGAATATCAGACATGAGTCTTCGAACCGATATAAGCATATGCTTCAATATGTAATGGGAAATTTCACCTGTTCTGTATTTGTGGCGACAGCAAGAAATCGTTCTTCATTTCCTAGAAATTTCATGTCCACGATTTCCTCGTTGTACCCTACAAGTCTTCTTCTCAGCACTAGCTCAGATGTTCCTTCTTGTTGCTTCGCTGGGGAATACACGAGAAATTGCTGGTCCACAGTTACACAAAGCAACCCTTGATCCGTGGGAAGCATAAACGCAGCAGAAAAGCCCCTTTTCGCATCCTCCGCGGCTGCTGAAACAATAATATCCGAGGTCTTCTGCTCAAACACACACGCCGCTCTGTCAAAACATAAATATTCAGATGTTATAAAGACCATATTACAGAAGAAAGAATCAAACTTGCTGAAGATAAAAAAAGAAGATTACCTTTCAGAATTCCACACCCTCACAATACCGCGCTCCCCGACGGTTACGAAATGCGTTCCGCTATTTCGATCATTCAAACCCAGAAACGAAGCAAAAGGCGAATCGGAACGAATAACACAGACCGCTTCAATGGCTTCATGCGTGAGTACAGTCTTCTTACAACTGAAGTCACGAAGATCCCACAACATGACAACCTGCGAGAAAAGAGAAAACCCAACCCAACAAATTAAACCAACAATACAGACTCGAAAAAAGCGAGCAAATTACGAAACAGACCTTATCCCGCCCCGCAGTGAGCAAGGTCCCACAATCTTCAGACAGCGCGACCGAAGTCACAGCGGAGTTGTGTCCGCTCAGAGTCGCAACAATTTCCTTCGTCAAGATATCCCAAACTCGTACGGTCGCATCATCGCCCGCCGAGAAAAGCTGTCCCAAACAAACACGTTTTGTCAACCAACAATGTAATGATGTAGCAGTACCCAAGTGGTGTTGGTCTAGTGGTCAGGGCCGAGGTCCTGAGTTCGATTCTGACCAACACCTGGGTAAATGTTGTGGGGTCAAAAGAGGTGGGAGTTACGAGGGATTTGGCGGAATCGGGGTGGAAGAGAACGGTGGAAACGACGTTGGAATGGGCTTTGAAGGAGTGAGTGCAGAATCCGCCGTCCACGTCCCAAACATTCACTTTCCGGTCAGCTCCCGCCGTCGCCAGCAATCCCCCCGAAGGGTGGCAACCCATCCCCATCACCGGACCCTCGTGTCCCTGAACAACCGTTATTTTATTCATTTTCAATTTCGAATTCAAATGGGAAACCAATCATTCTTTTATTCATTTTCAATTTCGAATTCAAATGGGATTCAAGACACGTACCTTCCAAGTGCGGACGCATTTGAGGGTGGAGAGGTCCCACACGCGAATCTGGCGCGTGTGGCCGGCGGAGAAGAGAAGCTTGTCGTCGGGGCTGAGAGTCAGAGCCGTGATGTTGTCGGACTCGGCGTCGATGGACGACCGAATCGAGGCGTTTGAGGATTCGACGATCTTGATCGAGTCGCCGCACGCGCACGCCATGAACGACCCGTCCGACGACACTGCCAACGCACCGCCGCCGTAGAACTGTTGCAGAGACGGCGCGCACCGGTAATTCTTCTTCGGAGCTAGCGACGCCATTGCTAACCACTTATTCCGGTTCTGAGGAATTAAACCCGTTCGAGTCTTTCGATTCTCTTCAGAGTTTTAGGGTTTAAGAGGTCTTGTTTCTCTACGGCCGTTCTTATTTTAAAATGTCTGTTTCCAAGTCTTACAAATTTGCTAAACGACACCATAAAATAGGACAAGTTCAGAAACGACACGGAACCCGTATTTTATATTATAAGACCAAAAGTTGCAAATTTCATATAAAAATCGCATGAATTTTGCCCTTTCTTTTGTGATGACAAGGTTATGTAGTCTTCTGTCTTGGTTTGCTCTTAAAAATGTCACACATGTACATTTAATTCAAAAAACTCTTGAGGTATAAATCGAACCCGAGAAATCATTTTCGACGAGGCAAATCGAGAAGCGAAAGATCTCATCACTTCTAACTCATTACGATCATGGAGTCTGGCTATAGTTCAGATGGAAACACACAGCCATAATATATATATATATATATATATATATATATATAACATAAAGTATATATTACAAATGACCTTCATATTTGAGTAGTCCGTGAGAAACAGTTAACGGAAAGAGCAATGAAACAAATAATGATATTACAAATGACATATTATTACACGAGCCGTAGTTTAGGGAGCAAAAATATTATTAATTCCACATGGATGATTTTCCTTGAAATTATTTACTTGATTTGCAATGGATTTCGTTATTATATTTCATTTACATTACATATTTCTGATCAAAGCTATAACCTAATCTGTCTCTATATATAATATGAAAATCGAACTCTTACAAGGCATGTTATATTAGTAAATAATAAAAAAAACAACAAATGAAATAAGTTAAACCCACGTTCCAAAATGATCCACTATTTGCGCACGCAACACCATAAACAGACAGAAAAAATCTTTAAAAACTGCATACAGCTGCCAAATATCAAGTAATTAGATATGTCTAATCTCTGTGTGTATTTATTATATACACGTCGATGGGACTTTCACAAGTACAACTTGGCTTTGGATTATTCAAAACAAAATAATATTGTTTTTCGTGAAAAAGGTTAGCTTGTACCCATTCTAATTGGGGCAGAGAGATGAAAAGTGAAACTTTAAATGGTAAAAACCAATAGTGCACGTTTTGGATTGAGGATATAATAAGTTGATAAATCAGCGGCAATGATGTGTGTACGTAAAGAGCACAATTAAGACGGGTATTATTGACAAGCATAGATTATCGTGTTGTTTGATATTTTTGTACGCGTTAGTTGACAAGTGAATGTAGTAATAAATGGACGTGAATAAATGAATTTGGTGAAATTTGAGTTATATAGAAAGAGTTGTGGTGATGAAGAAGCGTACGTGGAATGGAAAACGCATGTGAGATTGGTTGGTTTGGTTGATGAAGCATATGCCAACTACTACTACTACTTCACCACGTCGTCGTTTCGCTCCCATTCACATTCAAACCAAACCAAATCTCTCTCTCAACATTACATTGGCACACACACCTACTCACTTCTCTCCCATCCTCTATTTATGTCCACTCTCAGCAACTCTCTCCCTCTCTCCCCCTCTCATAATAATAATAATAAGTGCTTCCACCAACAAAAACATGATCACCGTGGAGCAGCAGAGTCAAGCCCCGGCGCCGGCAAAAGTGGCCGGAGAAGAGGAGGGGGTGGTGTTCAAGTCGCCGCTGGGGGACATCGAGATATCGGAGGGCATGTCGCTGCACGCGTACTGCTTCGAGCGGGTTTGCGAGTTCGCAGAGCGGCCGTGCCTCATCTGCCCCGCCTCCGACGCCACCTTCACCTTCTCCCAGACCTACTCCGCTTGCCGCCGAGTGGCCTCCGGACTGCGCTCCCTCGGGATCGCGAAAGGAGACGTCATCATGATCCTCCTCCCCAACTGCCCCGAGTTCGTCTTCGCCTTCATGGCCGCCTCCTTCCTCGGCGCCGTGGCCACCACCGCCAACCCCTTCTACACCGCCCCCGAGATCGCCAAGCAAATCGACGCCTCCGGAGCCAAGCTCGTCCTCACCCTCGCCTCTCACCTCCCGAAGATAACGTCCTCCGTCAAGATCGTGACGGTGGACGAGGCTTCGCCGGAGCATGCCCACGAGTGCGTCCCGTTCTCGGCGCTGGCGGAGGCGGAGGAGCTGGTTGCGGAGGAAGAAGGGGGAGGAGAGAGGGCGGTGGCGCTGCCGTTCTCGTCGGGGACGACGGGGCTGCCGAAGGGGGTGGTGCTGACGCACCGCAGCTTGATGACGAGCGTGGCGCAGCAGGTCGACGGGGACAATCCGAACCTGCACCTGCGAGCAGGGGACGTGGTGCTCTGCGTGCTCCCGCTGTTCCACATATTCTCCCTCAACTCGGTGCTGCTCTGCGCACTCAGGGCCGGGTGCGCCGTCCTCCTCATGCCCAAGTTCGAGATGGGAAAGCTGCTCGCACACGTCCAGCGCTATCGCGTCTCCGTGGCCGCCGTGGTTCCGCCGCTCGTGCTCGCCCTCGCCAAGAACCCCATCGTGGCCCACCATGATCTCTCTTCCATCCGTCTCGTCCTTTGCGGGGCCGCCCCTCTCGGGAGCGACCTTCAGGACTCCCTCCGCGCCCGCCTCCCCAACGCCGTCCTCGGCCAGGTCAGTATAGACCCCAATATCCATCTTGATTTCACTGAAAATCCCCTTTCTCAAACTGTGGCGTCGTGAACAGGGGTACGGGATGACGGAGGCGGGGCCGGTGGTGAGCATGTGCCTGTCGTTTGCGAAGGAGCCGCGGCCGACGAAGCCGGGGTCGTGCGGGACGGTGGTGAGGAACGCGGAGCTGAAGGTGGTGGACCCGGAGACGGGGCGGGGACTGGGGTACAACGAGCCGGGGGAGATCTGCGTGCGCGGGAACCAGATAATGAAGGGGTACCTGAACGATCCAGAGGCCACGGCGGGGACCATAGACGCGCAGGGGTTCCTCCACACGGGGGACATCGGGTACATAGACTCGGACGACGAGCTCTTCATCGTGGACCGCCTCAAAGAGCTCATCAAGTTCAAGGGCTTCCAAGTCCCCCCTGCTGAGCTCGAGGCCCTCCTCCTCGCCCACCCTCTCATCGCCGACGCCGCCGCTGTCCCGTCAGTCCTAACTCTTCTCTTTCCTTTTTCTTTTCCTTTTCGAATGAGTACAAATAAACAAAAAATTGGGTCTATAACCACTGAACTATATAATAGAGATTTATATATATATCCAAGGTTAGTAAATACGCAATACTGATTACGTAAACGATTTTGGGCTGGGTAGTATTTCCAAAACATTATATGTTTATACGGGTATATATCGCAATTACCCAAATATAAAATACGTACTCTCGTGTTCATTGGCAGCCAAAAAGACGAAGCTGCTGGGGAAGTCCCGGTGGCCTTCGTGGTCCGGGCCAAAGGCGCGGAGCTCACCGAAGACGATGTGAAGGAGTTCATATCTAAACAGGTGATGAATATCAGTCAAAGCAACAAAACACAAACATTGATAGTAATAATTAACTGACTGAGAGGAAATGTGAACAGGTGGTTTTCTACAAGAGGTTGCACAGGGTTTACATGGTGGATTCCATACCAAAGTCTGCGTCCGGGAAGATTCTCAGGAAGGACCTCCGAGCCAGGCTTGCCTCGCCTCCGTCTCCTTCTTCCTAGCCATTCCTTCCTTCATTCTTTTTTTTTTTTTTTTGTATTTTAACTTCTTTTTTCTTTCACTTTCCAATTATTTGCTATGATTACGTGAGTGTACACATTCTTGCTTTATTTTTTATCAACAAACGTCCACTTTGGACCCCATATTTCATTGAATACTATAGTCATCTATACAATGAGCGATATCGCTCTTCTGCTCAGTTCTTCTTCTTCTCCTCACGAGAGCTTCGACCCGACTTCGAGAGTATCCAAAAACGATATACGAAGCTCCCTCATCGACTCCAGAACGACAGAAGCTTCGTGTTCCTTCCCGGCCGAGTTGTATAAATGTACGGCCGAGCTCATGATGAACTTGTCTGGTTCAACTTTTAATCCTTCGATGAACTCGATTCCGCGTTCAACGAGCCCGTATTCCAAATACCCTCTCACCATGCTCCGACAGCATTTCAAGGCACCATCTTCAATCAGACACGCTTTCCCGTAAACCCGCTCCGCCTCTTCCATCAGACCCGCTTTCGCCAAACCCGATATCAACACGTTGTAATGATCGCACGAGGCCGTTATGACTCCCTTTTCGCGCAAAGACTCGATGACCGCTTCGGCTTCCGAGTACTTTCGAGACTCCGTGTAAGCTCGAACCAGGGAAAGGTACGTCGAGGCGTCTGGAACGTGCCCTTCTCTCTCCATGCCCTTCACGAGCTCTTCTGCCTCTTCGTGAAGCCCTCCAATTCCGAATACGTTCATCATAATGTTGTAGCTCGCCTGTGTTTTCGAACATGATTCAGAAAGAACAGGTTGCTCTAAAAACAATTTTTAATCATCTGAGTGTAGAAGTAGTAATACCATTGCGGGTTTTATCCCTTTCTCAAGCATCTCGGAGAAAAGCGAAGATGCTTCGCGCCTTTTACCGGCTTTCCCGTAATGGCTTATGAGATTCATATATGCCTGCTCATCCACAGGCAAACCCGCTTCGCAGGCGCTATTGAACACCTCCGTAGCTTTCTCCAACTTTCGACCTCTTCCGTACACACTGCATCATCAATCACACTGCTCATTTCTCCACTTCTTTTTCTTTTTCATTTACTCTTTTTGTAGTCGGAAGATATGTACCTGATCATGGTGTTGTACGTTTGAATCGACGGAATGACATCCTGAGAGAGCATGTGCTCGTAGATTGAAGTCGCGAAATGCAATCTTCCTGAATTAGAGTAGATAAACAACAAAAGTTATATATATTTCAATGTAAATCAAGCAAAACTAGTCGAAAGTCAACGTACCCGCATGCAACATAGCTTTGATGAAGGTATTGTACGCAACAACGTCAAGCTCGGATCGGTCCCCGAGAACTTTGCGGATCATAGTCTCTGCTTCTCGATGTTTGCCTGCAAACGAGAATTTAGTACCGACACGTACATACATACATACATACATATCTTAGTCTGAAACGAAACAAAAAAGAGGGTGTCATTACAAACCGGCGTTAGACAAAGCATTGACGACGATGCTGATAGAAACGGCATCGAGAGATTTCCCCGCCTCTGCACTCACTTTCTGGTAAAGCGAGTACGCCTCCTCCGACTTTCCGCATTTGACATAAACATCGAGCATCGTTTTACACAGAGACATCTTAGCAGGGACTGAGTCGCCGAATCCGAGAAACACTTGTTCCGCTTGTTTCACTTTCTGTTGTTTCCCGTAAGTATTCATCAAATAAGCAATAGTAGCATCGTCCGATCTACACCCCAGCTTCCGCAATCGATTCATCACAGTCTCTGCTTTCGAAACATCGCCTGCAAAATTGGATTTTTGTAAAACCAAAAAAAGGTAGCAGCTTTTTGCATAAAATAATCAGTAAAGTTGACTATTCGAGCACTGAGACCTTCTCTGATGAAGTAATTGACGAGCTGAGAAGCGAGCGAGGCACCGTCGGAAGCGTCGAGCAACTCTCGGAGAACTTTCTCAGTCGCGTTCGTGTTCCCTTCTTCCAAGTGCATGTTGATCACGAACCCGAGAGCCACCGTGTCGGGTTGATCGCCGAGCACCGACGTCAAATCCCCCTTGGACTCGGTAGATATCATCGTTTGAACGAAAGTACTCTTCGCGAGCGATTCGTTCGTCGTACTCACCTCTTCAACCAACTTCTTCGCGTCTTTCGCCATCCCCACCCTGAAATACACTCTCATCACTGTCTTGCAAAGCTGCTCATCGAACACAACCCCGTCTTCTCTCATCCGAACCGCAAACTCTCTAGCCTTGTCGACCAAGCCCAGCCCCAGATACAGACGCAGCATATCGTTGCACGAACTCGCATCAGCCACTCCGGTCTCGGATCGAAGAGCCCGGAACGCCGACTCGGCGGAGTTCACATCTTTGTTTGCGACGTGGCACTGAAGCAGCACGATATACCCGAACCTCGAGAACTTAATTCGACTAGACTTCATCGATTCCAAAACCTCCAAAGCCTTACGAGACTCCCCGGCGTTGAGATGAACCTGGGCCATGGCCAAGTAGGTCTTCTCGCGGGTGAGGATGGCGAGGCGGCGAGTCTCCTCGAAAGCCTTGCAGGCGTCGTCGTAGAGGCCGAGCTTCCCGTAGATTCGCACGAGCAAGCCGTAGATGACTTCGTCGGCCTCGATCTTCCTCGTCTCCATGTGGGACAGTAGCTGGAGCGCGGAAGAGTAGTCCCCGGTCTTGTAGAACAGAGTGAGGAGGGAAGCGCAGGTGTGGGGCCCGGGGAGCACGCGCTGGTCCGTCATGTCCCGGTAGACGTGGAGGGCGTCGGTCCAGCTGGCGGCGCGGGTGGCGAGGGTGATGACGTGGCAGTAGGTGACCTCGTGGGGGACGACGCGGAGGTGGCGCATGCGGCGGAAGGCGCGGAGGGCGGCGGGGAAGTCGGAGAGGTGGAAGAGGGAGGAGAGGAGGAGGGAGAAGGTGAAGGCGTCGGGGGCGAGGGGGAGGCGGGACAGGTGGCGGTGCCAGAGGAGGGCCAGGTGGCGGTGGAGGGAGCTCTTGTGGAGGGAGGAGAGCATGAAGTTGTAGACGGGGAGGGGGAGGAGGAGGCCGCGGCGGAGGACGGCGGAGTGGAAGGAGAGCATGGCCGAGTGGCGGGCCCACCGCGCGTACCCGCACAGGAGGGTCCCGCACGCCACCTGGTCCGGCTCCACCCCCGCCTCCAGCATCTCCAGGAACGCCTGCTCCGCCAGCTCCATCTTCCCCGCCTGCCCGTACGCCCTTATCACTATCGTGTACGCCACCACGCTCGCTCGGTAGCTCAGCTGCCACCACCATCTATCACTAACTCCTCCATGGGGATTGAAATCATGCCTCCTAACTTCTAACTATCTCAACAAGTAGAAACTGACCTGGAGCTTCATCCAGGCGAAGAAGTGGAGCACCTGCCTCCAGCTCTTCTGCTCCTTCAGGACCACGCACATCTCGCGGAAGGAGAGCTTGCCGGAGAAGGAGACCATGACGGACCGCATGTCGTACTGGCGGAGGCGGGAGAGGGACCGCACGAGGGCGATGGCGGCGACCACGTGGCGCCCGTACAGGTGGCCGTGCCGGTGGTCGTTCAGGTGCTGCACCATCTGCTCCGGGCTGCGCTTTATCCACCGCGGTGTCTGCGCCGCCGGCCCCTCGTTCCGCCGCAGCCGAGACAGGTACGCCGCCTTCCCCTTTATCACGCGCCGCGCGTTGTCGTCCGACAGCGGGTTCTTCGGGTTCATCGACCGCGGCTTCGGCCGGCTCGGGTCTCCGTCGCTCAGGCTCCACGGGTCCGCTCTCACCGACGCTGCTACTATTATTCCCAGGCTCTTCTTCCTCCGCCGAGAAGAAGAAGAAGAAGATGAGAGTCGGAAGGCCGAATTGGTGGTGGACAAGAAGGAGAGCGACTCCATTTCTCCGATTCTTCTTGTTATTCTCCTCTTTTGCTCACTCTTCTTCTTCTCATACACTCACAGGGTCAGGGCCATTTTCGTCATATAAGTGTTTTTGTTTTATTTTGGGTCTAAAATATAATATTTTAGAGGTATTTAATCGTCAAGTTGACTACTCGGAGTTCGTTGAGACTCATTCCGATTAAAAATTGAATTTAGGTAGAAAAATGCCTTTTGAACTTTATTCCATACTAAACGTGGCCCTACCGGGACGGGAGGTAACCGGGAGTCCCGTCCCGGTACGAAGAAAACCGGTATTGGGAGTCCCGGTACCATGGCCGGGGCGGTACCGGGACTCTCGGGTTTTATCCAAACGGAAGGTACCTTCCGGTAGTTTAAAAAAAAAAAAAAAAAAAAAAACCTGGCCGTTGGATTGAACATCCAACAACAATCCAACGGTCCACAAAATTACATCATTTTTTTATATTTTTTTTTAATTCTTTTTTTAATTTTTTTAAACAGTTTTTAATTTTTTTTTTTGCTTTAGACCGGGACCGGGAGTCCCGCCTCCCGTTTCCTCCCGTCCCGGTTAAAAACCGGGAGTCCCACGGGACGGTACCGGGAGGTGCCGGGACTCCCGGTATAGCCACGTTTACTCCATACCAAACACTTGAATCATTAGATCATCATCAATGTAAAAAATATGCGTATGACTCTTGCATGGTAGAGAAATAGGGTACAATCACAAGGAACTTCTGTGATTCTCATCTATTATAGTTACACAAACTCTCAATAGAACTGACTAACAACTAACTACCATAAAGATGACCAAACATGGGAGAGAGATTTAAGGAAAATACTAAATCATCCAAATTAATCTACACAATGTACAAAAAATAGCCCTGCCGAGCATTGTCACTCGTTCTTGACGCGTGCCTTCAAAATGCCGGGGACAGGTGGCGAGGCGGGATTCCTGACAGGCGCGCTTGTCACGGAGCGAGGCAACACCTGAGAAGGGTGATACGCTGTCGCTGTCGCTGTAGCAGTGCTCGGCGCAGTCAAACCACCATCGGCTCTCTCTCTGTCGCACAATTTCATCGCCTTCAACACGTAGTTATCATCGTGCAGCTCAAACGGAGTGCTACACAAACAAACAACGAATGAGTCTCCGTTAGAAACTGTGTTCATGTCTGCTTTGCAAAACAAACGATGTATCACCCACCTGTTGAAGTCGAAATGCACCAATTGCATGTCTTCCGATATTTCAACCTCCACCGTTGCATGAGGACGAGTCTGTGGGCAAAATTGGAAACCGAAAAAAGATGAAATGACGTGCGTTTGTGATAGACCCGCAGGGCTGGTGTATCAGAGGAGGAATCGGGCCGAGCAGACTTAATTAATGTGAAGTCTTTTATGTTTTATTTAATTATTTCAGCAATTAAGAATAAAGCCTCGAAGCAATTGTTTAGGCCTTTTTATTTATTATTAAGAATAAAGCCCATAAAATACCGGTGGTCAAATAATAACTTATATAGGCTTATTAAACAGAGGCTCAGACGTGACTTTGTTTGATTTCTATTCAATTATTATTAACGGGAATTCACGATTTGTTGTGAATTCCCGTAGGCATATCCTCTGCTGCGTTTTACTGTGTTTATCGATCTGAGATACATCGGTTTATGAGTCGAGGAAAGAAGGGATTGTAATATATATAGAGATATACCTGTACAAGAATAAAGGGCAAAGCAACACCCCCGCTCGGGGCATTCCCAGAGCTGTACAATTGCTCGTTGCGTTGTATCAAGTTTTGGAGACCCACGTACTTCATCACGAACAAAGAAACAACCGAAAAAATGTCAGCACACCAGTGAAAGAAAAAAAACAGATTTCAAATAAGTGAAAAAAATCTCTTCTTACTTGTTCCTCTAGTTCTTGCAAATACGCGCTTTTCTTTTCTATTCGATTTCGTACACCATGCCTCTCTGTCTGCAATGCAACAAAAAGATGATATTAAAACATCGAGATCCTGATTCAAACTAGGAAACGAAGATGCTAAGAATACGATGACTTTCTAGATTGTCAAAGTTACTACAGTGCCTAAGGCATTGAAGCACAAAAAAGCATACTCTACGGCGCCTTTGGAAAAAAGCGTAAACTAGCTTAGTAGCTCATCAAAGAAGAACGGTTCACATGTATATTTTCCATTCGATTATTGATAACCTTAGCTACTAAGGTCAGAAAAGTTCATATCTAACACCATGGTGTATATCTATCAAGGCCGTGATCCAATAAGAAAGAAAGAAAAAAAGAGCAAAAAAGAATACCTTTAATTCTTCAATGTCACTGAGGCTAGTGCGAGGCAGACCCTTCCATTGAATCTCCTTTTTATCCTTGGATATGATATCCATGGCCATAAGAACATTGAGGGCATCATATACCCTTCGCCGGATATTTTTCTCATCATATTGTTGCTGTCCCAAAAGAAAAAAAGGAAATTGCAAATCTATTAAAGTTCCTAGGTATGCATTTTTTAAGGCGTAATTTAGGGTATAACCATCTAAACTAATATCAATTTAGAATTACCCAGCGTTTGGTTAACAAGTTCCTATTCACCACTTGTTTACGAAACGTTGTGTATTTCCAAATTGCCAAGGTTTAAGGTGGCCTATTTATAGTTTTTTAACGTTGTGGTGTGAATTTGTAAATAGGCAAAACCTGGGGGGTAACGACACTAGTTCCGGGTTCGGCACATTCAGCAACAAGCTCATCAGCGACCTGAAAACGCGGTCAGACTACGATGAGCTTAAACAAAACATGCATCCACAATGAAAGAACAATATAAATAATGCATTTCAACAAGAAACAACCAGCTCTCAAATACTCATCAATTCATATCACTCTTTCAATGACATTCATCAGTAAATGGCCGTATGCCTACGGTCCTAGGTAAGATGCTGTCGAATTAGTTCAAGTTTTAACCAATAAAATGTAATACGAGATTGAGATCCTTTGCAACATATGATTGAGATACATGATGCTACGATCAAAAAAGCAGAAATCAGAAGTTGTAGTTTACCTCGTTGTAAGTGGTCCTGCCCTTGCTCTCGACCTTCTCACACACTACACACACACACACATGAATCGAAGAAGAAGAAGACGAAGAAGAAGAAGAAGAAGCAGATCAGAATCAGATATGAACATGAAGACATGACAGTGAATGAATGAAAGAAAACCTTTCATGCTGAATTGGCGAAGGCCTCTCCCGCTCTTATCTCCAGCGACGGCGCGTTGACCTCTCTTCTTCTTCTTGCTCCTGAGACACATTGCAAATTGAAAGAGAAACAAATAGAAATACATATTTATATAGATAGATATGTATATCGCGTACCCCACGGCGGCTTGAGAAGCGGCGTCGTCGGCGTGAATGTCGAGATGATTGAGACGGAGGAAAGTGTTGTCGCTCGCCGGAGTCGCCGCCGACGGAGAACCGACGCTGCCGCTCATCGACACCGACTCCTCCGTCGCCGACGCCTCTTGCTGCTGCGTCCGAGTCCCCATTGAAATCGAATTCGGGAGAGAATAAGGGTTCTTCTTTTATTTGCACTAACAAACACGCATGCTCAAATTCCTAAACAAGATCCAACCAAAATCATTTATTTATACGCACTCCTAATTCTTTCCTTTATTCTCTCTTTTTCTTTTCCGTTCTTTATTTATTTTTATTTTGTTGCTTAATTTTTTTTTTCTTAAGTCAACTTTAGTTATATATTAATACTTACCCCTTTTTATAAAATAAGTATTTTAACTATTTATGAAATGGTGAATAAAGTAGTTGGTTTACCTTGCTATTCTTTGAAGAAACAGTTATGAATGAGATTTATAGACAGAGAAATCTAATAATGAAATAAATTTTGGGCTATAATATCGGTCATTTCTTTTCAATTAAATTTATTTATATTACTAATATCACCATTTTCGTTTATTAAAATAAATATCTTTTTATCATTTTATTTATAACTAACACACTTAACTTTATTTGAAATATACATTCATATTTCTAGAGGGAAGAATGTGTCATTTAGATTAGCTCGAGAGACGACGTGTGATATTTTGTAAAACGAAAAGGATAAATCTCGAGACGGGGAATACATCATGTTTTTTGTGTAACTCCTATCGTAAGATTGGAAGTAGAAATCCATTCACAAGCTACGAACCACTTGACTGAGACGAAAACAATGTTCTAATAAGGAGGAGCTAACTAGTAGCCTCATCTCGCCATAAAAACCAAAGCTCAAGAATGGGTTATACATATAATATAATAAGATTATAACATTAATTTTTATTTTTCACACGTAATGTCTATATGAAGAAGTCTAGATTGGGTTGGCGAACTGAGGCAGGGATTTGAGGAGGGCCGGGGAAGGGCGGCGGAGAGTGTGGTTGAGAAGAATGAAGAGGGACAAAAGCGTCAATGCACCCGCTTGGTGCGCGCTCCCCAGTGACACCGGCACGTACGACAGCAGCGTCGTTATTCCCAATGTCACCTGCCACATTTTATGTTTACATAAGTCAGCGTTGACTACTATTACATAAGTCAACGGAGAGGGATGTCATACCTGAACGGCAGCCATGCCCAGCGTGCTTCCGATCAGGGATCGCACGGCCGGATGTATCTCCGCCTTCCTCGTGGCCCACCACAGAGCTCCCACTGACACCATCGTCGAAGCCGCTAAGATTCGATGGTCGAGCTGTTTTTTTCATCAAAACTCAAAAGGTTTTCTTACCCATCTCTCAAATAGTAACTAACAAGTTGATGCTGATGATTCTGCCGCTTTTACCTGCACGGTTGCGGTGTTCTCAAAGAAGTTGCGAATGACGGGCTTCATCTCAAGCACACTCTCTGGAATCCACCTTTCTCCCATCTTCGGAAACGTGTTGTACGCGTGTCCCTACACCACAAACAAACCTTTCTTATTTCTTTGAAAGCAGCTTTTTGCTGTTGATGGGGTTCGAATTCACGACCTCCTAACTAAAAATCATGTAGTATTACTATTAGGCTACCTTAGATACAACCAAATCCTTCTTTTTCTTTTTGAAGGCAGCTTTTTGCTGCTGGTCGGGTACAAACTCACGACCTCCTAACTAAAAATTCATGTGGTATTACCACTAGACTATCCTAGATACAACCAAACCCTTGTTATCAAGTGCTGATAGAAAGAGAAAGAAGAGGACTTACGGCATCATTTCCGGCAACGAATGCACCGGAGATGGCGGTGATTCCGACGAGGAGGGTGACGGGAAGAGCCAACCTCCTGACTTTGGCGGCTCCTCTGACCCAAGTCACCGACTCGGCGGGCGGCTCCGGCATCACCACCGACAGACCCGTCCACAAAAGCCCGCTGTATATCGCAAACGCCGACGTCAGATGCGCCGCCAGCCTGTACGGGCTCACTCTCGGCTCCGAATATTCCGACGCCGGTTCCTACAACCATAACACAACTCAAAGCTTCCATCTTTTAAATATACTACACGGTTTTATGTTGAGAATCAGTCAGTCCCACAGATTTTCTCAGGACAAGAAAGAAGAGTCCAAATAGCAGGCTTCTATTGGTTTGTAACCGTAATTAATAGACTAAATATAAAGTCTCTAATTTACTCTAGTTAAGTTGATCAACATACACATTATGTTGCACAGTTAGCTTAGTAAAATAGACTAAAGAATAGGCAATTTAGTTCGTAGGTTTTAGTTTTTAGTTCGTAGGTTTACGTGATCGAGCTGTGTTATCGAGGATTGTACTCGAATTATATCAAAATGACTTGAACTACCTCATTCAAGAGGGAGTTCCAGAGATCAGGCATTCGTGCTGAACCTCGTTAACAAATTGTTTTACTAGTGTTAGTTTGAACGGGACGGACCTCTAGGCCGCTCTTGACCATCCACCACCCGATCAAACCCTGTCCGGCTCCGAGAGCGAAAAGACCCGAAACTTTGAGACCGAGCCGGACGGTGATGAAGCCTCGGCGCAAGAAGTAGGAGAAGGGCAAGGCGAACATGACTCCGAGGGCCCTCCCCCACATGCGATGCGCGTACTCCATCCAATATATGAACTTGAAATCCTCCATGCTCATCCCTCGGTTCATCCTGCCACGTCACCGCTGAAGTCACTCCTTCCTTCTTCTTTTTGTAAGTTGGAGAGAAAACTGACCTCTTGTACTCGGGGGAGAGGCGGTACTTGTCGAACTCGGCGAGCCAGTCGGAGTCGGAGAGGGGAGGGAGAGAGCCGGTGAACTTCCAGTCGGTCATGGAGAGGCCCGACCTCGTGAGCCTCGTCACGCCGCCCAAGATGACCATGCTGAACACCCACGCTGCCGACCCGAAAAGCCAAATCCCAACCATTTTCTGAGCCCCGGGCCCACCGTTCACCAGCACCTTCGCTCCCTCGCTTCCCAACCCTACCGCTTCACACGACGATACCCTTCTCACTTGCCCTCCTCCCTGAAATTTCGCAATTTTTTTAATAGGTTAATGTTGGTCATAGTTGTATAAACATGGGTGTTTTCGGAAATAATCAACGTTTACTAAAACTTCTGTGAATGGCCGGCCTATTTGTCTTACAATATTTTGTTGACCATTTTGGAGCAAACTCCGTTCCCGCCCAAAGCCAAAAACTAAATACTGGATTTGTAAATTGGTCTTTTGTTTAACAATGTATGGGTCCTAAGACACTAGGAGGAGAAAAGAAATACATTAAGCGATCATCAAATCGCAGATCATTTTGATCAATGTGTTGCAAGTTTCAAACTTTAGACCAGAGCCGAGTCACCAGGTAATGCCAGGCCACAAAACATAAATAAAGGTCTCGCCTTTAGTTTTCTGTGTAAACATTGCGACACAAAACGATTCAGGCAGATCTTCATTACTTCCCAACCAACAACTAAGCAAATGGAAAAGAAATAACACAATGGAAATCAACTTTAAAAGAAACATTGCATATTCTACACCATTGTAGTATCGAAAGAGAAGAAAAGGACCTTAGGGAAATTACATCGAGCGTTGTTGAGAAAGGCTCTGGCGATCCCGGAGGAGAAGAAAACTCTCGAGGCCTCAGCGTTGACTCCTCTCGCCGCCGACGAAGCTCCGGCGAGATCGTAGACAGCTTTCGAGAAACTCTTCTTCGTCAATAGCATCGACGTCAATCCTCTCCGAAACATCTTTTCTTCGTCGTTGCGTTTGCGTTTGTGTTGCCTCGTTTCGTTACGTGTATCAAGTCTCTTAGAGGTTTTTGAGGGATTTAACGCAAATTACAGTAATACCCTCCCTCACCCCGAATAATTAATAAAAAAACAAAAAACAAATTGGTTCCATAGAGCAATTTGTAGGTACTTAACATTTATAAACAAATTATAAAAATAATTACTGTTACGAAGTAATATTTGTTTATAATTAATTTTCGGTCTAATTTATTTTTAATATCTTATTTACTTTTCAATAATTTTTGTGCATTTTGGTTTTAGAATTTTTTTGACTATTTACAATTTATTTAGTAAAAATATTGAGTAATTCCAAAATAATCCTAACTTAAAAAAGAAGTAGAAAGTTACTTCGGTTGAGAGCTCATCGGAGTTTGGGTCAGCGATGGGTCCGAAAATCCTGCTGGCGAAGCCCGGCGGGTCGGCCGACGAAGACACGGCGGCGCAACGGTCGCGGGTTCCGTGGATGGGCTCTCTCAACTTCCTCTCCGACTCGCTTCCTTCTGACTTTCAATACGATCGCTTCCTTCCAGTAAGTCTCTGTCTAACAGTTCTCATGACTTGTTTTTTTTGGTCCCGTGGACCGATTTCTTTTTGTGTGAATTGCAAGTTTTTGACGGAGAATACGGATTTCACGGTTGTGGGAGTGATGGGTCCGCCGGGAGTTGGAAAGTCGAGCATCATGAACCACCTTTACGCCTTTGACGCTTCTTCACCAGGTATGGATTGCAATAAAGCTTTCATCTTTACTATTACTCTATTCCTAATCTTTACTATCTTTGCTGCTGTATGGACGTGAATCAACATCATTGTAGCTCTGTATTGCAATTTTGGACGTGATGAGGACTATAAAGCTTGAATCTTTAGCATTACTTTGTTTGTTAAAAGAAGTATTTGTTAAGATGAATTTAATTATTCTTCAAAGATGATCATTTGCTGATGTAGTGACATGATCAGGACTATAAAGCTTGAACCTTTAGCATTACTTTGTTTGTTAAAACCAGAATTTGTTAAGATGAATCAATTTATCCTCTTAAGATGATCATTTGCTGCATGATCAGGACTACAAAGCTTGAATCTCTAGCATTACTTTGTGAAAAGATGAATCAATTTATTCTTCTAAGATGATAATTTGCAGGGATGTTGCCGGCTTATGCGACAGGGTCGGAGGATATTCGAGCGGCGAGCAGGCACTTGAGTGTCGGAATCGAGCCCCGAGTTTCATCCGATCGCCTCATCCTCCTCGACACTCAGGTCTGTTTCGTCTTTTCCATATTCCTGAAACCGCTCGTGAACGCTCAGTCTTTCGAGTTTTTGCAGCCCGTGTCGAGCCCGTCGATCTTAGCCGAGATGATTCGCCCCGACGGCTCGTCCCCGGTCCCTCTTCTCGGCGACTCGCTTTCCGCCGAGCTAGCCCACGAGATAATGAACATTCAGGTCCTTTTACAAGCTTTGTTTTATATAATGCTTTTTTACTGATGACAAAGATTCATGGTCTTAAGTTTTCGAGCCAATCTTGTTTAGGTCGGCGTATTTCTGATGTCGGTTTGCCACGTAGTGTTGGTTGTGTCGGACGATCTCAGCATGTGGCGTTTGATGTCCACGGTATTTGTCTCTTTGCTGTCTTTCGATCCGGTCCGTCCATTTAAATTCCCGATTCGCAGGTGGATCTTGTGAAACACGGCATACCCGATCCCTCCACGGTGCTGTCTCAAGCATCGAGAGAATACATGGCCGCTCCTATTTTCGTTCACACGAAGTAAGTGAAATTTGCTTGTCTTTCTGATTATAACCACAAAATGTGGCACCGAATGATTATGTACTTTTTACGGCTCGGGAATAGCTGTATTTTCGACAAAGTTACGATCTTTTAGATTTGTATTTTGCCTTTTCATATTTGAAGTTTTCTTTTCTCCTTTTTTATTTATGAAGTTTTTTGAGTTTCTTCGTCTAACGAAGAAAAAATGGCTCAGGCTAAGAGATCACAACTCGGAGCAGCTGAGGAATATGGCTACGGGATATTTCAGAGACTCGTCTTTCAGGAACGAAGCCGTGGAGAGATCTTTCTCCTCCGATTCTGATTCTGATTCTCCAGGGCCAAACTTATTTGTTTTGCCGAGAAAGACCAAAGACGAGTGTCAAAGCGAAAGCTATGCCTCGATGCTTGACAAATTACGAGACCGGGTATGTTACCCCATATTCTTACACATCCCAATATATCCAGAAACAATATTACAACCCATTACACCCCACTATCGCACATATATTATGATCAACGTTTCGTTAATTTCTGTAAAAAGTTCAAGTGTTTGACGCAAGTTTAAATTTGACGCAAGTTTAACCAAACATGAACCATGTTGAAAATGCATTAATGTTTATAGGCATATGCTATACTCAATAACCCTATTCTAAATTCCCCTAATGAAATTCCTAATTTCAGGTTTTGTCGATGAGTCGGCCTTCGTTTTCGAGGACGGTGAGCGAGCGAGAGTGGTTGAGAAACTCGGCAAAGATATGGGACTTAGTCAAGAACTCGCCGGTCATCACCGAGTACACCAAAGCTCTGCAAAGTAGCTCCTTGTTCAGAAGATAGAGATTTCTTACACTTCCAACAACTTTTGTATTTTTTCTTTCCAAGTCTAGAATCAAACCAACAACTTCCATTCAAAAATTTTGGATTTTGAGTCCTACAAAGTCATTGTTCTCAGTTTCAAAACGCTACTGCAACAAACTACAAAAATTATACAAGAAAGAAAGAAAGAAGCTTTTTTTATTCCACCATGGCATCTTTCAACTTTGGTGCTGATTTTGCTTTGCTTTTACCTGAATGAAGTTCAAAACAAAAACAAAATTACCAGATCATTCGATTTGAGAGCAAAAGAATGCGAATTAAAATCTCAAAGAGGCAAAAGACAAAAAAAAGTACATACCTTTGCGATTGAGCTTCTTGAGCTTCACAGCCTTCTTCATAGAAAGCTTTTTGTGTCCACTTCTCTCTGCTAAAATTAAAAAGATTCAATCTTTCATCATCAAACAGAGACAAAAACAAAACTTGCATTAAAATCGATTCAGTGATTTTATATATATTATTACCATTATCGAAATCAGCCATTTGAACATCCATCATCAGACCTTTCGCAGCAGCTTCTTTCTGATCCTGTAATTCCAAAACCATAAATAAATACAATACATATATATATATATATACAGAGAGAGAGAGAGAGAGTTACTCGGTTTGACTTTTGCATGAGCTTTCGCTTGCGCTTGCCGGAGATGGAGTGTTTTTGGGGTTTGACTTTGAGCTTTCCGGTGATAGGGTCGCCGTGAATGGCCCTCTTCCTTTCGGCCTTTTGAGCTCTCATCTTCTTCTGCACTTCGTTGAATTTCGCCATCTTACAAACACAAAGCCAAACCTTTTTTCTTCTTTCTGTTCAAGGGTCTCTCGCGCGAACCCTAAATACACTTACTTATTCGACGACGTCCTTTTTTGTTTAAACGACAACATATTTCGGAAGGAGAGAGCCCGGCCCGATTAAAACGACAACTGAAAATCGGAACGACGAGTCTTTCATGACTTGTCATTATTCTAGTGAAAACATACTTTTATTGCGGCTTGAATGAAAAAGAAAAATCCCAAATCATTACATGAAAAATCATAAGTAACCTTAGGTGTAACCGATAACGATGGAAAGTTTATTATTATTTTTTTAGGTTGTTTAGATTTAAGAAAATAGTAGGAAAAAGTTATATGATAAAAAATGTATAACCAAAAGGTGAATTTAATTTTCTTTTAAAAATGTGGTAGAAAATCAATATTCACCTTATTTCACACATGTGAAAGATTTTCATTCATCCACACACACGTATGAACATAGAAGAAAATGTATACTATAAATATATTTTATATTATATATGCATATTTAACAGAAAAAAAAATAGCTTCTTCACGAAAAATAATTGGTTCTTTTTCATAAAAATAATAAATAATAAATTAATTTTTTCTATTTATGTATGCATATATAATATTTTTTTCTATTAGTTTTCCATTAAGTTTTCCGTCTTTATGTCTTTAGTATAGCCAAACAAGAACGGAAAAATACGAGGGATTCCCATTATTTTTCCTTTACATTTTCCATCCTTCCAAATATAACATAAAATTTTGATTTTCTCATGCATTCTCCTTTATGTTTTCATTTTCCTTCAAATTTTTCATTTTCCCTTACATTTTTCGGGTTTCAAACGGACCCTTAGAGATCGGAAACTTTTTCCAGCAATTGCTCAACATGCGCTCCAAATCTACGGCCAATAAAGTGAAACCCTCGACTTTTGTGTGACATTTCAAGTTCGACTTTTGGAGTGGAGGTCGTTCTCAGCCTCCACTCCAAAAGCTCTTCTCCCCTGAAGTCTCATTTTTGAACTCGCTTCATGGGAGAACTCTCACTTCCAAGGCTCCACAAGATGTCTTGAGTCAACAACGACTTGAAGAAATGTGCATTTACTACTAAGTTTGTGGATGTTGAGAAGTAAGATCATGGATGTAATTACCTCAACAAGCGTCGATGGTCCGGCCGGAGGTGCTTTTGATGGTAATTCGTTTTCTCCTCTTGTAGTTGGTATATCCTTGTCGTTGGTTTGTTTTTTAGGCAATCAGGGGGAGATGTATATTTGGATTGGATCTGTTTTGTTGTGTTAGCCCAAAAAATAACCAAGGGGGGAGATTGTTATTGCAATGACATTCATTGTAATTTATTGTGTTGGCTTATTTTTGGGCAAAAATTCAAATAATATATATCATGATATATGTATTAACTTCCTCAAGATATTATGCATGCTCATTTGGGAAGTTTTACATGTTGACTTATTTGGTGATAAAATGGATTAATTTCGGATTGTATGATATTTGGGAAGTTTCTTATTTTGACAGATCTCGGCATACTGTCACGTCATAAAGTTGCAACATTCGTCTGCAACAGTTTTCTATTTTGGGAAGTTTTTATTAAAAAGTAAGGAAACCATAGGAAGACTTACACTTTGAAGGAGTGCTATATAAATTGAGCAGCTCTACAATAGCACCAAGGAAAAACGTCATTGTATACATATATATGGAAGTAATTCTCTAAACACTTATTGATATACTACAAGATTATAGAAGTATCAGTTTTTTACTTGCGTGATTGAAGTTCTCACGATTTGTTCATTGAAGTGGCCAAACATCGGGTGAGTGTTTGAAGGGGTCTCAAAGTCAGGGGAGTTCTTGATTTAGTTTTCACATATAGTATTAGTAAAAGTGGTATTGATGTTGAGATTCATATAAGGCCATTGTTGTACTATTGACCACTGATTAGTGAATTTTTTTCCACTGGACTGAGAGCCCCCCAGATGTAGGTTACGTTATACCGAACTGAGTTACCACTTTTCGTGTTCATTTTATTATTTATACTGTTTTAATTGTCATTTCATACATGCTTGATCAAGTGTTACGCACATTGTTACATTTAAAAAAGTTTTACAAAACGTTTTTACAAAACCAAATTACCAATGTAGGGCTTCACATCCCAACTGCGTCGGTCCTTAGATCTCAGGTTTTCTAAAATCTTGGCGATTCCTTGCTCCTTAGATCTCCGGTTTTCCAAGTTCAGGTCATAGTTTTTAAGAATATAATCTGCAGAAAAGTAGAGATTAAGGTGTGGTCGAAGAAATTCTTTTATTTTTTGGGAACTAGTATGAACGAGTTTCCAACTCTCAATAGGACAAATAAAGTGGATGATGCCACATCGTATTATTATATGACACGCCAGTGGTGTTTTCTAAAAAAGAAATCATGTAAAAAGAAGGCATAAGGAACATTTCTTGAAATTTATGAAGGGAAATACATCAGACATGGATTTATTTCAAATAGAAATGCAAGCGTGGTGGAGAAGGGAAGTACATGAAGGTGTAAAGAGAATACATGGATTTATTTCAAACGCAAATGCAAGCGTGGTGGAGAAGGGAAATACATGAAGACATGGATACATCACTCGCATCTACCGCCTATTCCTTTGATCTTGCATGTAAGTGGGTGGCAACAAGGACCTTTAACATAGGGAATGCAAAATGAGGCCTCTCGTAGGCACGGTGATTGTCGCTCGCATCTGCCACTGAAGTCCCATTTTCCTTTAATATCGCAATACAGGCCTTCACAGCACCATTCGACTGCACTACACTCGTCGTCCATTGGGAGACAGCATTGCGAGGACCGGTTTCCTGTTCCTCGCCATTGATCGCTCCGTCTTCAACGCCACCAACACTATCACTACCATTGCGCTACTCTTCATCACTCTACGTCTTTTTCTGTTTGCTCCATTCTCATGCCCTTGCATTCCTATATATACTCCTACTGCACGTGCCAATTTCTAACTACATTTCCAAAGGCTACGGATATTACACGCATCAAGTAAACTACCACTTGCTTTGCTTGAAGATAAAATCTGAACGGACCTTACTCGTTCGTTCGCCTATATTTAAATTCGTGTCAGAAGTGCTGGCCTATATTTAAGTTTGACAGCGAGAGGTAGGAGTAAGGTGTTTGATGACCACGGGAGTCCTTGTGAACACGGTATGATGAATGTCAAGTGCATGGTATTGTTGGAAAAGCTTGTAATATTTCTTATCAAGATGCTAACTAATCATCAAGCGATAGGGAATGGAGCTTAGAATTTAGTAGTAGAACAACTTTCTACATGTAAAGTAGTTTAGCAATAAAACCCTAGAACGATTCCAACATTAAATACTTGTGATCATTTTAGTTGTTTAGCAAGATTATATGGTCATGCATTTATCTACTTAGTAATTTGTTTTACTTATTTCAAAGAATTTTATATTCTCCGCCGCTTATGAGAAGGAATAATTTATTCTTAATCCTAAATCGATATCCAACAGGTTATGAGTCTCGTTTAAGATTCGAGTCCCAAAAGCTCTCAAGTCTCGCCGTGAATGGCTCTCTTCCTTTCGGCCTTTTGAGCTCTCATCTTCTTCTGCATCGTTGAATTTCGCCATCCTTTTCTTCTTTCTCTTCTCTTGCGAACCCTAACTACATCACGTATTTATTCGACCACGTTTTTTTTGTTCAAACGACAAATATATTTCGGAAGGAGAGAGAGCCCGGCCCGGTTAAAACGACAACTGAAAATCGGAATGACGAGTCTTTCGTGACTTGTCATTATTCTACATGTGTAATCTAGTGAATACTCTCTCGGTCATTTCTTTATACTAAATTATACGCTTCTTAAATACTTATACACCAAAAAAAAATTAGTAATTTTATAACATTTTATCACACAATTACTTCTGTCAATATCAATTTAGATGTATAATACTCTAAAGTCTTATTAATATGATATGATTTGTGATTGCATAACATATTATTATATTAGGAGGCTATGCCACTTTTTTTACTAAATACACATATCATCAAACAGGCCGGCTTGAGAAGATCTGAAGCCTAAAGCAAAAAAAAAATTATTAGGCTTTTTTAATACCAATTTATATATTTAACCTTAAAATATCTTAAATTTTTTGGATTTTTTATATTTAACCACATACACATTCAATACTTGCTCAGAGAGAGAAAAGAAAGAAAGAGACTTTTACTTAACAAAAAATTGGCTCTATAGTTAAATTTTGGTCAAGTTAACCTTTAATATTTCGCTTAATATTCAACAATTTTTTAGAAATTTTTTGAAATTGTTGTAAACAAATTCCTCTGATTATTTACGACTTATTTACTAATCGTTGATTGGGTCTTTACCAATCGAACACACGAGAGAGAGAGAGAGAGAGAGAGAGAGAGAGAGAGAGAGAGAGAGAGAGAGAGAGAGATAATTTGATGAAAGTCTTGAATGAGAGTTTGATGAACTCTCGCTCTTGCTCTCGAGCGTTTATATAAGAGATTTTTTTTTAATTGATTGAATTATCAATTTGACTGTCCGGTAAAACTATATATATTATATATTATAATAATCATGTTTACTACACATATATTATACAAACTTCGTATATGACTCTACTTTCTCAAAATCTATTTGCAGCGCGTGTTTAGCAATTGCTGGAAAAAGTTTCCGATCTCTACCGGATTGAAGCCCTTTGCGGTTTATGTGCAAAAGGCGTTTTGTACTCAATTTCCCTTTTCAATTTGTGAAACAGTGAGAAACCAATTTTAGACTGTTAGTCGTAATAATCTCGTAATCAGATTGACCTGCTTATTTACAAAACAGTGGGAAACCAATAATTAAGAACTTCATTAGTATAAGTAATATTTTCTTTGCATGGATTTTAAGTCGGACCTGGCATACATATACATAAACTCGGGCCTGACATACATACATAAACTCGGGCATGAATTTAAATTCAAGCCTGACATACATACATAAAGTTGGGCCTGACTTTAAATCCTCGTATTTTACCATCGACAATTGTATGTAAGTCTGCGATCAAAATAATTAATCATAATAATCAAACCTTGAATGTTGAAGCATTAAGACAAGAGTATAACAATTAAGCTTATGCTTTTTTGAGGAATGAACTTGTATATTCTTGATGAGGTACAAGAACAAAAGCAATCCCAAAAATAAGATGAGATTTGCAATGAGGTTCTCGTACGGGTCATGTGTCGTCACGAGGTTCTGCCCGTACGAACTGCCATGCCAAAAAGGACACACCATAAACGCAAGAAACCACTAATAAAATAGAAAACCATAGGTACGTACCTGAAACTTAACAGGCCCCACCAAAAGCTGCCAAGGAACTTGGAGGGATAATTAGTTCAATGGATGACCGTCTTGACAGCCTCCACGAAGATTCCGTAATTAAAGGCTTTACGGTCGGTCGGGCTAACGACACAAAATCGTTTCAAGTAGGTCGTGTGCCGAACCAAATTCAATGAGTAGCAGTTTAAAGAAATCGGTTAATGGCATCTGGAAATTTTATGCTCACATGCTTTGTTCCAACACTTACTCTCTCGAAACACCGCGTTACAGTACCAAAACGTACAAAATAGATTAAAAAAAAGTACATAAAATCTGAAACCACCCATTTGTAATAAATATCGACAAGAAAAAATAAACATTTCTTTTTTTTAATAATGGACTTAAATCGTTAAGTAATTTCCAACACTTACATGAGACTTGACAACCCCACCAAAACCTGCGAGTAAATTTGGATGGATAATGAGTTCCATGGGTGACATCCGTCTTGATAGCCGCCGTATAGATTCCAAAGTTAAAGGCTTTAGGGTTGGTCGGGTAAACGTCGCAAAATTGTTTCAAGTAAGTTGTGTTCTGAACCAGACTCGGCGAGTCGCAGTTGAAAGAGATCGGTTAATCGCGTCCGGAAATTTTATTTTGGCATTTGTAAAAAAAGAAATAATGGACAAGAAAACTTGCTAAATAGATAAAAAAAAAAAAAAAAAAAAAAAAAAAGTACATCAAATCTGAAACCACCCATTTGTAATAAATATCGACAAGAAAAATAAACATTTCTTTTTTTTAATAATGGACTTAAAGTCGGGCCTGACATACATACATAAGATTATAAGTAATGTTTTCTTTGCATGGATTTAAATTCGGGCTTAACATACATATACATAATGTCGGGCCAGACATACATACATAAAGTCGTACTTGACTAGAACAAATGTCGCTGATTCTTAAAATTGCTAGAAAGAATCTACATTTGATAACCAACAAAAAATGATATATCCTAAAATTCCAATTTATTTGCTTCATCAAACCATAAAATCAAGCCTAAGTATTTAATTTAATTTAATTTAATTTTAGGTGGAGCTTGTAACAATGCAAAGTTGATTATTATTACAATTATTACGATTTACCCTATCTCTTCTGTTGCGAATGTAACGGCGTAACCCCTTCTCCAAAGAAGCCTCGGCAAAAGGCTTCAATCCCTCCGACATCGGAAACTTCGCCCACCACTTCGAAAGCACTTGGTTCAAATCTGCCGCCATTAAAGTGAAACCCTCCACTTTCTTGTGACATTTCAGATTCGATTTCGAGATCGGAAAATCCAAGTACAAACCCGTTCTCAGCCTCCACTTAAGCATTTCAACGCCCCAAAACTCCCCTCTTTGGATGCGCTTTGTGATCTCGCCGTTGCCGAAGCTCAATAAGATGCCTTGCGTCACAAGCAACAAAAAGTCAACGGGCTCGTCTTTGCGAATCACGTATGTCTTTTCCGCGTAAATCGCTGGCTTTGCGCACCTGCATATCGTTTCGTACACTTCTTCGTCTAAGTTTTCCAGCATCGGAACCTTTGAAGTCAGAAAAAATAAGATTATTATTACAACCGTAAGGTAACTTGTTATCCAAGAAATTATTGAAGAGAAATTCAGAACACCTTTTTCAATATTGGGAAGCAAAGGAAATTCTTGATTGAAAGTCCGAGATCCGACGGGAGAATCGGGAGGAGATTTTTGAAGTCGATGTCGTTTCCTTCGTTCAATCTCAGCCGTACATATTGCAAAATTTTCTTCTTCTCGACTGCCCCGATCTCGTTATCGGCGATCCAAAACATGGCTTTGACCTCCGATGTGTTTCTGTCGTGTCTCTTCGTGTCCAAAATCTTGTTCACCCAAGTCGAAAAGCTCTAATAATAAATGAATGAAACCATTACCAAATGAGAGATCATATAAAATTTATTATATGATCATTTATTATTGACGAAATAAATCAAACCTCGCCGTCGTTTTGGCTGTGCTCATGACGTTCTTGGAGAAGAGCCAAGAGACGCTTTATATCAAAGTCTTTGTCATGTTTGATAGTGTATTCAAGATACTGAACCACAAGCTTCTTCTTGTGGGGTGGAAGATTATGATTCGTCAAAAAGGAGTCGATTTCGGGGAGCTTTACATTGATCTTCCTTCTCGCTTCCTCTGATTTTGTTGTCGCCAATTGCATGTATGTCTGTGATCAAAATACGGTCAATTATAAAAATAAGAGATTTGTAAATAAACAACGTTTTGTAAATATGTTATAGAAAGCTAAGTCGATTACATGGCAGTTGTTTACAAAAAAATGTTCACCAGATTACCCTTTTCAATTTTTGAAATGGGTGGAAAAAAAGTTTCGGATTAAATTAGTTCTAATAATCTTGTAAACAGATTAATCTGGGTGTTAACACATTCACCATTATCAAAATACTACTAATTTAGAAACTATAGTAATTAGAGTAACTCGTGCAAAACGAGAGTATAATAATCAAGCCTATAATTTTTATGTAACGGACCTGTAGATTTCCGATGAGGTACAAGAACAAAAGCAAGCCCAAGATTGAGATGAGAACCGCAAAGAGATTCTCGTACACATTGCTTGTCGTTTCAAGGTTCTGCCCGAACGAGCTGCCAAAGAAAACAATAAATATATATAGTACATACCAGAAACTATATATAGCTTATGGTTGAGGTACTCGATGAAGTTTCAACTTCCACCATTGATAATGAATTCTAGGCGAATCAAAGATTGAAATCGAAAAATGAAGACTCAACAATAAAAGGAAAAGAGGCGAAGGATTTTCATATTGTTTGCGAAAAATTTGCTCTGATACCATATTGAATTTATTAAAGAAAATGATTAATAAATTCGAGAGAATAACTTGTTTATTGATTATTGATTGAGCTGAAAATAGCTTAAACACTCTACGGTTACCGTTGAGGTATTAATCACAAAAGTGACATGTAGCTACTGAAAGAACAAACGACATGAATCTAATTAAACTGAATATGGAACTAACTAATTAACTTAGTGCATGAAGCTAAATAATGAGTTATTGTTACCTGAGATTAGACAAACCCCACCAAAAGCTGCGAGAGAGTTTGGTCGGGAAACCCGTCTCCCGAAGAATACCGGACTTCACGGCGTCGGAGAATATTCCAAAGTCAAAGACGGCCGGGTTTGGTGGGTCAACGGGGCAAAAGTCGTTCAAGTACGTCATGTTTCCAATCGGCTTCGCCAACTCGCAGTCGAAAGCCATCGACTCATCGCAGCCCGGGAGCTTCTTGCACGCCGCGTGCCAGCATGCCGTCTCTCGGAATATCGCGTAAAAGTACCAAAGTGCCCCGAGTATCTATGATCACCACCACATGCATTTTGTAACATAGTCAACGTCGAAAAGAAGATATTCCTAGGGCTAATATATGTATTGCGTAAAAGTACCAAAGTGCCCTTAGTATCTATCACCACCACATACAGTCAGTTTGTAACATAGTCAACGTTGAATGGAAGGGATACTTAGGGCTCATACGTATTGCGTAAAAGTACTAAACTACCCCTAGCATCTATCACCATTCACCACGTACAGTGTAACACAGTCAATGTTGAAAAGAAGGAATACCTAGGGCTCATACGTATTGCGTAAAAGTACTAAAATACCCCTAGTATCTATCACCATTCACCACATACAGTTCGTAACTTAGTCAAAGTTGAAAGGAAGGGACAAGACTCAAGCGAGGTAAGTAAGAGTTAAGAGGTAGGTAAGAATAAGTGTGGCTTACGTGGCCAAAGATGAGGTAGTGAATGAAGAAGAAGGCGCCGCGGACCCACACGCGCCGAACGAGCGAGTTGAGGCCGGCTTTGGCGCCGACCTCTTTGGCGGCCAAGTAGAGTCGGACGAGACGTGGCACGTACTGCAACGTCAGCAACGAGTTCAGAAGCTTCCTCGCCGACAGAGATTCCGTTCCCGCCAGCTTCGTGAAGTATTTCACCATTGCCACCTGTTCACGTTTTTTCACACTTAGATTCTCCACGTGGATTGATACGATTTCAAGGTTCAAACCTGAGGGATGGGAAGAATGGCTAAGACGTTGACGACAAGGTTTGACCACGGAACCCCCGAAAAGAAGGACAGTCCGAGCTGGCCCGCCATCTTCCGAGCGCTTTGGAACCGCAAACACACGTGAACCACCGACACCACGTCCGTGACGGCTCTCAGAGTCAACGCCACGACGTTCATGGGATCGTCCACGGCCAGGCACTTCTCGCCCGAGTTTATGGTCGGAACGTACAAGAACAGCGGGTCGAATATCACGCCTAACACACACGTGGCCACGAACGCCTTGTTCCACGTCTGCGGATACCAGTTCCACGGGTTCACCAGCTTCTTGAGCCTCTTCAAGTTTCTTCTGCTTTCCACTTCCACTTCTTCTATTTCTTCTTCTTGTTGTTGTTGTTCCATTGTTGAGCTTTTTGTGGTAATCATTTCTTGTGGACTGAATTACTTCAGACCAGAGAAGAGTGGTTTTATATAGAGGAGGAGTGATGAGATGTAAGATATACAACGTATACATTTTTCTACTATTAATTCTTTGTTTATTGGTGTTTCAATTTTAAATCCTATCACGCACAGCAAAACTTAGGTGTATTGTGTATATAGTATTTGCTTAATCCGAAAAGAAAAACAGTTTCACATGGAGAGTTGACCGTTGATTTGTCAGCTTGCTGGTTGTGAGATACTCGGTCTTAATAAAATGTTGGATCTTGTTCATACACATAAACAGTATTAGGTAGGTTGACTTCAGTCTTGTAAGTCGGTGTAGTTTATTATGCTATATATAAATATCAAAGTAAACCTATAAGAACTTGACATGGCTCGCTCAATCATCTCCATGAAGAATACATTTGATTGGATTATTCGTGTTTTATAAACATATAAAATTTATACGGTTGATTTTTCTTCTCCGATCTAGTACAAGCGAAGTCGTACAAATATGCAACTTTGTGCACGATGCTTGATAATAAAATGTACCTACATGTCGTTTTTTTGCTGACTGGAAACCAGATGTTATTTCAAAGACTGTAGACGGCATGTCGTTAAAATCAAGTCTTGGAAACGACATCTATTGCCCACAAGTTCCATACGTATCACGCAAGAGATCTTTCTAAATACAGCTCAGTTAAAATGGAGAATTCTAGATCAGGTATTGACGAATATAACTTAGTTCCAACGCTAAAGCTTGATTAAGTGAATAGAGAGAGACGAGCGAGTTCAAACTTAGTCACACACTCGGACTCAGGGAAAGCTAGTTCCAAAAGCGATTCTCGATGTGTTCTCCATTGTCGAAGTTTGTGATCGATATCAGCAAGCTTCAAGCCCTACTAATTTGGGGGAAAATATCAAAAAGAAAAATTGTTCGGATCTCAGATTTTGTGGAAATGCTCTGATACCATATTGATTTCTAAGACCTGAGAAGAATGGAGTTCGAGAGAAGAAATAAATAATTATTCAATGAAATGTTAACGAACTTACAATAGCTTAACAAATTCATTAACTATGCGCTAATAAATATTGTTCCAACGATAATATTCAAAAATTAAAGAAAACGATAATAAGACTATAAACGACAACTAACTATCAATCGTTATAAAAACGTCATTACAAAGTTTAATACACTAAAACTAACGGATGAATTAAAAAGCATCCTCATTTTTATAATCTCCTACCATTACTCTCTCAAAGATTTTCTCTCTACTAAATTACCAAGTTCATAATTCTAATACACAAAAAAGTTTTAGTTATTATGTTGGTTTTATAACATGTTATCAACACGATCACTCTTATCAATATCAATTTATAGGTGTTCTACTTTAGACGATAAACTCTTACAATTATGATTTATTATTATATAACATTGTATTACTATACTAGGAGTCAAAAAATTCACAATAGTGCAGTGATCATTTCTTATCGATAGTGCTGAAGGGTTTGTGGATCGGGAATATGAGATGTAAGATACAACATATAATTGTTTCTATTTTAAATCCTCTCACGCACAGCAAAACTTAGGTGTACTATAAAAAATTGCACATGGAGAGTTGACCGTTGATTTGTCAGCTTCCTAGTCTTAATAATCTCATTAAGATTGGATCTTGGTTATGCCTAAATAGTATTACGTAGGTTGACTTCAGTCTTCTAAGTCGTTGTAGTTTATTATGCTACATATAAATATCAAAGTAAACCCATAAGAACTTGCCATGGCTCGCTCAATCATTTCCATAAAGAATACATTTGATTAAATTTTTTGGGTTTTATAAACATATATAATTTATACGGTTCATCAGTAGTTGACTTTTCTTTTCCGATGTAGTACAAGCGAAGATGTACAATACGCAACTTTCTGCACAGTGCTTGATAAACGACACCAATAAAATATAGCTAGATGTCGTTTTGTTCTTCATCTCATTTCTGCTACTGTAAACGGCATGTCGTTTACAGTCAGGTCTTGAAAACGACATCTGTTGCCCACAAGTTCAATATGTATCAAGCAAGAGATCTTTCTATAACAGGTTTCCATGGCTCGCCCAATCATTTCCGTAAGGAGTACATTTTATTATTAGATTATTCGTGTTTATAAACATATATAATTTATACGGTTGATTTTTCTTCTCCGATCTAGTACAAGCGAAGTTGTACAAATATGCAACTTTGTGGACAATGCTTGATAAACGACAACAATTATGTCGTTTCATTTTATTGAAAAGAAAATGTCATTTCCGTTATTGTAAACGACATGTCGTTTATTTTCAAGTATTGGAAACGACCCCTATTGCCCACCAGCTCAGTAAGTATCACGCAAGAGATCTTTCTTAAAAAACAGCTATTGAGGACTAAAAACTCAGATATTTCAACCTTAAAGCTTGATTAAGTGAATAGAGAGAGAGGGAGAAGTGAGTTCATAGCTCAAGACAAGGCACAACAAAGTATAGTATAGTATATATAGTCACAGAGTCAGACTCGGTTCCAATTATTGATTGGTTGATGCGGGCTTCTCCAAGTCCTCGATGCTGGTGGGTCGGAACCAAGCTGTCTGCTCCAACACCGACCCGTGACCCGCCACTTCACCCGAAACGGGTCCTCCGTTGGCGGGCCCAAAAACGCCGGTTCTCGGGTCGGGGGCCCAATACTTGTCCGAGTTCGAGTCTACGACCTCATCACCCACGCCCTGGCTCGCCTGACCCTGCTCATCCGGGTTCTTGTCGTACGCCGAGCTGTGACCGCCTCTCCTGATAATTTATTACCTCATCATTCCATTCATTTTTATTACTAGTCACATAAACGGCTAATATTATCCAACGTTTTGTATACATTTAGTAAATAGTCAGGCAAATCTATGTACAGCGATATTTCGACTAATATAAGTTAAAATTCGAAATGCACAAAACAAATGTAAACGAAGTAATCTGGTCACTAATGTATAGTAAACGACTACCACGTAAGCATATTGGTAATTTACAACATATTTACATAAAGTTGATTATTTTCAAATATCTTATTATTTACATTGGTGAAAGACGTCATCTTTTTGTTATTTTTAATTATACTTATCAAATATGGAATATATATATGCTTCAACACATGACTATAATTTCCTCAACAAGAATAAAAGTTGAAATATGATAAAAGGGATGTGGGGTTATATTTTCCCATCATCTCTCTCAAGTCATTGTCCAAAAAACCCACCATTATTCTAACCTTCTTATCTGCACCTTCATCACATCTTTTAAAATCAATAATTAAAACCATTCCTGGTTGAATTTTGAAATGCTATCCACGTAGCCTAGACAGATATGGGGTTGGTACAACGTGATCAATACGTGACAAAATAGTATCATCGCGACAAAGCATTATCCAATCTTTATACACATATATTTAAAAATTGAGAGGCCAAACAGTGACTGGCTTGGCTGTACACACATAAGCAATATCCTTATCGAGACTTTTTCTACACTCTCCCATCTTTTAGGCATTTAAAGACATTTTAAACCAACCATAAATTTAGTTATTATTAATTCAAAAGATTGCTTCTCTAGTCCCTTCAACCATTAGTAATTTTGATATACGCAACGTTTCACTCACAGGTTGTAAATAGCTATAATTACGTGGTATTTGTTTACGGCTAAACTTTAGTCCAGATTACTCTTATTATTTTTCCTAATTTTTAATTATAACTTTTGACCAATTTCGTCTCAAAAATTTTGTAAACGAATTTCGTTGACTAAAGTTATTACCAAACGTTAGATATTTACAAAATGACACTAATTTATATGGGCGTATAACAGAATTATCTACCGCTTATACTATATCCTATTATCTATATATCAAAGCAGGACAAAAGATGAACAGTGAATGAAAAATGAACTCAAAGAAAGACTCGTTAATTTGTTTATTAAGGATAAAGAAAGTCTCTTTGAAAATTCATAGTAAAATGATTACCTATAAAGTAAAAAAAAGTTAAACAGTTAGGAGGTTGTTAAATAGTTCTATAAAATAAGTTAAGAGACTTTCTTACGATTTGGGGTCAAGAAAGTACTCTTATTAATTAAGGAGCAATCAACTTTAAATGAAATAAAATAGAAAAGGAAAATAAAATCTAGCATTAGTTTTTCGTTAAAAGTAATAATAATGAAAAAGAATTTGAAGATAGATCATGAATCATGCCTAGATTCTCAGATCCATCCACACATTTATCGAAAAGGAATGAGAGGTCATGAAGATCTAAGTAAAATTAGTTCTCAATACGTTGACCAAATTTACTCTGTTCAACATCTCAGCAGAAACATTTACGGTTAAAGCTGTTTTAGATTTAGAGTATACAAACAAGCTCGTAAGCCAATCATTAAAAAGCGACTTTCTAACATGAAAAGAAAACGAAGAAATCTTCGATTTCACAAGTGATAATATATACAAATTTATCCTTGAGGAACAGAAAAATACCGTGAAAGAGATAGGTACCTTCACGGTAAAAAAAAGCTGTGTGTTCAAAAATTGATATTCATTCTTGTATTTCTTAAAAATCATTAAAAATATCGTCTAATTTCGTTTTATTTCTTCAAAACAAATATATACATTCAATATGAGAAAGTATGTGCATAATGAAATTTAAAGAAAGAAAGAAAGAAAAAAAATTAGCATGACCTGAAGATTCGCGCACACTCTTCGTGACCGCGATTCTCTTAAACTTATATCATCACACTATATAATAAACACACACGAATAAACTCTTCATGAAAACATCAGTTTCACCTAATTTCGCGCTAAAATATCTCTGACTCTCTTTCTTCTGTGTAAACTAGAGTTGAATTAGCAAAACATAACCTTCACACATTTAATCATAAACCAGCTCTAATCTCTGCAGAAAAAGAAAATGAAAACCGAAAGGAATTTACCTGGAGGCAATGAGAGCCGATCGAGTCCAGATCTGGTCAGCGATTCTCTTCCCGACGACGACGGCGATCCCTCGGCTACTGGCCATACAATTCAGACTGAACCTGTACAGATAGATTTTAACTCTAGAGAGAGAGTGAATGCGAGTTTCAGAAATGCAAAAGGCGATTTCAATGAGGTTCGTTGTGTTCGTCTCTCTCTCTCTCCCCAGTCTTATATAGAGCTCTCAGAGTGGACACGTGGCACGATCCTTTACCGGTCCCACCATTTCTCGCTTCACCTAACCAGTCTTTACCGTACCTGTTTGTTGAGTGAGCCGTGGCGTTACCGTTAACCGACGCCGTTAGTCTTTTTTCAACTGTTTCCCACGCTATCTAGACACGGGATTCGGACAAGGTGAGAATATTCTGTTGGATACCCCCACTTTATTTTATCCATTTCGCTTTTCTTTTATGCTGTTTGTTTCGAAATGACGCTTTTACCCCTAGGCAATAATTTCTTGGCGAGATTCTATTATCATATAGTTATTTATGAATTGAACTGTGACTTCAGGAATTTATTACACATTGAATTTCTTGTTGTTTGGTATAAATCTTTTAGGTAAGATAGTTTTGTTTGTCGTTTTCTTCCAGTTTCAATTGATTTGATTGATGCCGTACCTGAATTATGATAATAATTATTCTTTCTTGAAGCAAACAGTTTATTACACTTTACAATACTCTTTCTTGAAGGGCATGAAAAATGCCATCGAATATCCGAATATTTTAGTCGGTAATCTTATATGGACAAGATCACTTGATTATTCATAATTTAATATTGGATAAGAACTTACATTAAATATTAAATATTAAATAAAAATCAAGTGAAGGTAACCGTGAGTAAATGAGAGAGCTTATGTAATAAGCACGAAAGGTAGTATCTATGTATTGAGAAACTCCCAGAACCATATTAATCCGTTGATTTAAATAAAATAATTGTTGAACACTTAAAACCCAATAAAATGGCGAGAAAAAAGAGCACTAAACGCTTGGGAAAATGGATTGTTAAATACATAAGAGATGAATGAATTGTAGCTGGTGTACTGTGAAATAGGTTAGTTTAATTAAGAAGCAGATCTGTTTAATTAATTATAAGGACTTGGATGCTTTATTTTAATCCCATTCTACGTTGTACAACTAATTCATGTATATCTTCCAAGTTCGGACCACACTCATAATAATAATAATAATAAACCATAACACACGACGACTCTGACTACTTGATTCAATCTCGGGATAAGGATAAGAATGTAATTCCGAGCTGATCTAGTAAGACTCGTGTAATCTTAATTGGATCCCCTCAGTAAAGCCCAAACGCGAAATTTTCACACACACAGAGATCTTAAGTGAAGATGAAAATTCCATGAATATCTGAGCTTGTCAATGTTATTACAAGTATATCATAAAGTGCACGTGGCAGTTTAGGCAGTTAAATGGTCGCGTGGCCAAAGTGAGCCGAGCTTCCAGAGCCAATCAAACTCTATCTATCTCCAAACTTCAGATCATTATTATCACAAGAGCAGTTCAGAACTGATTCAAATCCATCGAAAAAGAGAAAAGAAATGTCTTCGGCGGTGGCGGCGCCAGGGTGTGCCGTATTCAAGAGGCAAACGTCATCATCATCGTCCTCTCCGAAGCTCAACGGCTACACTTGCGCTGCGGGGCATGGTCGGAAAACGGCATTCGAGGGCGTGGCGGTGAAGGAATCGTCGAAAGGAGGCGCGTGGGGGGCAGTCAGAGGGAGAAACCAGGGGCTGCGCGTGAATGCGAAGACGGCAGGCGCGTCGAAGAGCATCGAGGTGGAGGTCGACAAGCCTTTGGGCCTCACTTTGGGCCAAAAGCCCGGCGGTGGCGTCCTCATCACGGTAACTCATTCATCAATCACCAATGTCATAAGTACTATTAATGACGTCATTAATAACAGGCCGTGGACGGTGGTGGGAACGCGGCGAAGGCGGGGCTGAAAACAGGGGATCAAGTGTTGTACACGAGCAGCTTCTTCGGCGACGAACTATGGCCCGCCGACAAGCTTGGATTTACCAAAACTGCCATCCAAGCCAAGCCTGACTCCGTCTACTTTGTTGTTAACAGGTTCACTCACTTGCTTGATTAGGGGTACAATTGTAAATATCCATGATCATAAATGTGTGATTATAGAGGCGCGGCGGTGGACGTGAAACGGCTCCCGAAACGGCCTGCTCCGCCTCGGTTCGGAAGGAAACTCTCCGAATCTCAAAAGGCATTATTACTTAAACCAATTAATTTCTACATTTCTATTCCATTCTAATTATGATGGTAGGATTATTCCTTCGATTTCAGGCTAGAGCCACGCACATTTGCCTCGATTGCGGATTCATTTACACCCTCCCAAAACCATTTGAAGACCAGGTCACTTTTTTAACATTTTCACCAGAATATATGTACGAGAGATAAAATTTGTTTCATTGTGAAATATATGTGAAAAAAATAAGAATATCCTTTAACATACTAGTTTTAAGTTCTGTCCATCGACTTACAGTATCATATTGCAATTGGTCAAAGGACTTATTTCGTCTTTTCGCACATATATTTCGTAATATAATTTTACAATACATGAAAACAGAATTTCTCTTCACTATATATCACACGTATTTTTTGAAATTGTGCATCGTTAAATGTTGTTTTTCTGAAATATATATGATATTAAATGATGTAGCCGGAGGGGTACGCTTGTCCGCAATGCGTGGCGCCGAAGAAGAGATTTGCGAGATACGACGTGAACACGGGACGGGCCATTGGCGGTGGATTGCCTCCGTTTGGTGTCCTTATTGGCCTCGTTGCCGGAATTCTTGGTGTCGGAGCTTTGCTTGTTTACGGCCTTCAATGATTTTATTGAAATTCATATGTAGATAATTATTAAACACTTTTCATATGCCTCAAGAAATTAATTAATGTAATGTATGTTGAATAATGAATGGTTTCATCCAAGAAAAAAAAACACTCAGATTCCTTTTTGTTATTGTTTTTAATGTACATTTTAATTTTAATATCAGCTTGCGTTCAAAAAGCTCTTCTTCTTCTTTATATTTTTTAGTTTTTTGAAATAGTATTTATTTTAGGGACAATTAGATTAATAGCCAATCCAAACATAAAAAATGCTAAATAGCCAAACATCTGAAAATAATTGGTTTATAGCCATAAACGAAAATAAACCGCTTATAATGACAATACTACCCCTGAATAAAAAAACGTAATTAGAAAATTAAATTCGAAAAAAAAGATCAACCGATATTAATACCCATTACCAAAAAAAATCAACCCCACTATCGGCGGTTATTTATAGAAATAAGCGGTTATTTATAAAAGTAGGCAGTTACTACTGGCGGTTATTTATAGAAATAGGCGGTTATTTATAAAAATAAGCAGTTACTACCGGCGGTTATTTATAGAAATTTGCGGTTATTTAAAAACAGAATAAATAAATATGAAAAAACGATTTTGTTATAAAAATAGTGTTTTAAAATTTCAAATAAAGCAACTGCTAATATTAAACGAAATTATAAATCTGAAAGGGTAGGAAGGTCCAAAAAAAACACCTACAAATGCCACATCATCAAATTTGGCTATATACTTAAAAAAAACTTAAGTATGGCTAATTTACAAATACTAAGTTTAAAAAGGCTATCCAGTGCAATTTTTCTTTATTTTATGGACAAATAATAGATACGTAGAAGTGCATATATACATACTGCATTTATATGTCAGAAATTTGTAGATAAAAAAAGGGATAAATAAAGAGGATGACTTTCGCCACGTATATATAAATAAAGAAATACTGCATTTTAATTACTCTTTCACTGAAACTATTTGTTATCATATTATGGCTTAAAAGGTGCGTTTCACTTATGAGACAACACACAACAATATTTTCGCAATATTAAATCCGCAACAATATATTTCTGTTACTATTCTGTATTACACCCCCGCTAAAATCTACAAAAAATAATAACTACATACACAACTCCATAAACATGGCTCTGCGTTTACGTGTAATGATTATTTTCTCAAAAAAAAAAGTATTATCAACAATAAACACATGCCAGAAATAATGACAGTAATATCAAGGGACGAAAGTCAACCCTCAGTCCGACGAATCAGAACCGTCGGCGCAGTAGACCACGACCGAGAAACGACGACAACAAACAACAGTCGTCAGCCCTTGTCGTTTTGCGGAAAAGTAGTTGTCGTTTTTCTGGGCGCGGCGACACTAGTTTTGCTGACGGGGATAATCGCGGCGGTGGCCTCGCCGGAGCTTCCGAGCGTGAGGCTCGTCGGAGGAAGAGACTTGTCCGACGTGGCACTCGCTTTCGCGAACCCGAACGAGAAAGGCTTGTCGTACACGAACGTGACTCTGACGACTTACTATAACTATTATTTTGAGTCGCCGGACGAGAGGGTCTCCGCCGCCGCGTCGGTTTCTTCGCCGGACTTCGATCAGGGCGGCGGAGGATTCCGGATCTTTTCGTTCCGGTTCGGGGCTCCGGAGGAGGATCCGAGAGGTTCGGAGGTGGAGATCGAGCTTCGGGCTACGGTTAGGTATGTATATATATTTGGTCAACTCTCGGTCAACCGTGCTTTTTATTTTTATTATACTTGATTATAACACAAAAGTAGAGTCTTTGAACATTATTAAAATAAGAAATTTAGAAATGAGAAATGTAAATATTTTGTAAATACGATATATTTATGTGATAGTAGTTTTCAGGAATTTTTTAACCGAATTGCCTTTCGTTTATAATTATTTTATATGTTTATTATTTTGAATTATATTGATTTGAATTATATTGAATTATTATTTTGAATTTTATATGTTTATATAGTACACGCTGACTATTATAAAATAACGTATAAATATGGCTAATAACTTTATGTTTGCAGGCCCTAATGTAAGGTTTGTTAGCCACTACTAATTTTGTTTCATTTTTGTCTATGACATGAAACAATATTTTTTGTTTAATTTCCAATTGTACATAAATCCTTTTTTATTCCCAAAATACACCATTTTTATTAATAATTTCGAATCTACAATAACATAATTTTTGTTCTTATTCAACCAAAATTGAAACACTCAATTTTGATTGATCTTAACAAAACTTGTGTTTGACATTAAACATTTCGAATAAGTTCCAACCGGAACATAAAATGCTGAATGACAATAAGTTATATTATTTTGATTTTGAATCTAAAAGGACATATATATACATAATTCTAATTAGATGTAGCCAAAATTCGGCCACTTTTGAAATGAAACACTCCATTCATCAAAATACGTTAAATAAATGACTGGATTTGTGACGTTTCAGGTATGGCGGGAAAGTTTATTGGCCAGCGAAGGCAGAGAGTGACATTAGAGTAAAATGTTGGGGATTGAACGGAGGAGATTTCTCGAAAGGAAACCCGAATTGCTCTGTTGACGGGTTTTGGAGAAACTCAAGGATGGTGGTGCTCGGATTCACGTTGCTCATTCCATTTTTGGTGGTTGTGCTTCTTAGCTTCAATACTTGTTGTTTCACCTCTCACCATGAACCTTCTCCATGTTGATATCTCATCTTGTTTTTTTCATCACTAGTTCAATTTTATACTTGAAATTGTATGATCATGTGTACGTTGTATATTAGCTTTCTATGTATGTATATTGACTTCCATGAGGTTCCTTAGCTTATTGAATTCGGTTAAATATATATATTTTGAATACAAAATGAACGAGTTTCTTCAATAGGAGAGAAAAAGGTCAAAAGTCGCTTCTAAAGACCAAAAAATCGGTTATAATTCGACTTTAGAAGCGACAATGTCGCTTCTAAAGATAAGTAGCTTCTAAAGTCGCTTCTAATGTTTTGAAGCGATGAATTTAGAAGCGACTAGTCGCGTCGCTTCTAAAAGTCCTTAAAATCGCCAAAAAAGACGTGGGAATATATGGCGGGTAACAATTAGAAGCGACTAATCGCTTCTAATGCCCAAATATACTGAAATATTTGGCGCGGAGGGTGCGAGCTAATAATTTTGACATTTAGAAGCGACAAGTCGCTTCTAATATGTCGACTCCAACAATTAGAAGCGACTAGTCGCTTCTAAAAGTCAAAATATTCATATTTTGGAAAAAAATCAGGGTGTTTACGTTAGAAGCAACTAGTCGTTTCTAATTCCCTCGTCGCTTCTTAGGTATCTTTTGTAGTAGTGCTAGCTAAATAAATTAGTGTAATTTTAGCTATATCTTTCGTTAATGGATAATAACTAGTCAGCTACTTTGATTTATGAAATATTAACTAGAAATAATATTAACATAATAAAAAGCAATATAAATGAATGACACGTAACCAAAAATGATTATTTCTTAAGCGTTTACAAAATATTAAATATTATTACATCGTCATAAATAATATATGCTAAAGAGCCAATCTTTCTGTTACAATGACACATTCTAAACGATAAAAAAATCACAAGGACAGTGTATTTAATATTCGGAAACTTTGAACAACAAATTATATTTTGTAATAATCATTACAGCTGTGATTTTGAAGTTCTCACGTTTTACTTTTTTGGTCAATCTGTATTTATTCTTATACACAAAGAAATGACGGCTACATTAGCTTCCAAACATATGCAAAAATAAGTAATACAATATTTGAATTCAACGTTATCTATATAATATGGCATTTTAAATAAAAAGAACAATCTGGATAAATATTCCACAATTCTTTCTGGCGCAATTTTTCTTATTTGAAGTCAACTTCTCATTTCCATTTATTTCGGTTTCCTGATAATGTTTGGCTAAGAAAGCTCATATAGAAGACCATCGTGTATATTTATATATATTATTTTCATTTTTGAGCGACGACTCATTCAAAGTCAACTTATCAACGAAGCAAAACTAAATAAATTAACATGATTAAACCTAATCCTTGCAATTAATTTAAAAGAAAGTCCGATGTTTATGCATTGAAAACGGTGATAGGACGAGAATGAATAAACAAAAAACTAGGATTGATAATGACGAGAGGTTGACTAATTAGTTGTCACGTTCGTTTTATTCTACTACTTCTTGAGCTCTATAAATGCCTCAACAACTCTTAACATTACTTCTCAATTTCTTTCAAATTAGTTTTAGAAACACAAAAGTGAGTGATTGTCCAAAAAACAAGCACATGGAGTTGAAGGTAATAGTGGTATTAGTGTCCGGATTATTAGGGGTTCTATCATGCGGGGCGGGTTTTGGAGCCGAGGTTACAAGGATTAAGGTGATACATCTTCGTCTTAATTTCAAATCTTAAATATTATAATCTAAAATTACATGTACTTTTTGTTAATTTGTTGTATGTGTATCATATGTGGTCGTTTAAAATTGTACATGTTTTTGTGATGTATTGGTAGCCGGCGGATATTGAAGCCCTATCTCGAACATATTGTGTGTACCCGGAGAGCCGTGCGAAGATTCTTGGTATAATCGCGGCAACAACTCTTTTGGTGGCCCAAATTATCTTGAACGTTGCGTCCAAGTGTTTCTGTTGCCAGCGGAGCAGCCATTCCATCGTCCACTTGCGTTTCCTTTCCGTTATTTCTTGGTAATTTCGTATTCATAAACAACTGATTTAATATGTTGTTTGTGAATTTTGTAAGAATTAATATATACATATTCGCATATATATATATATATATATATATATATATACTTGACATGTATGGAACCCTTGAGTATCATGTCATTAGTGGAACTATCAATTTCTACATTTGAAAAATCATATGACTAGTAATTTGGTTTTAATTATTGCATTAGTAATTTTTTTTAATTATTATTGCCATTGTATGTCTTGTAGGATTGCGTTCCTTATAGCGATGCGCTTGTTTCTCGCCGGGACGATTCTAAACGATGGAATGGTGAACGGAAATGAGGAGTCGTATTTTGGTAGCTTCGCGTGTTATTACGTGAAGCCGGGGGTGTTTGCTGGCGGGGCAATCATGTCTGCTTTGAGTGTTATGCTCGGAATTCAGTATTATCTGAAAGCGATCAAAGATCGAGCTAGTGAAAATACTTCTGGGGTTGAACAAGTTGAGATCCCAATGGCTCAACCTCAATTCCCTCAACAATATAACAATAGCAACTACAACAATAAAGACCACTACCCACCAACCACGTTTTCTCAACAACCTTGATTTTGAGTTTGTTGAATTGTTTAGTACATGTGTAACATTTTCTTATTTCATCTATGATTGTGATTTTTATTGTATCTTAAATTATCCTTTAGTTTTGGCTTGCTATTGTTGTGTTTATCAAATCGTTATTAAGATATATTTCTGGAGTTAAATGTTTGGATGATAAATGTTAAGTTAAACTTTGTAATGTATTGACCACTTTCTAATTCTTCATTATCATAAAAACACTATTTTGTGACATTATCATCGTTAAATGTAGAATTTCATGACCATTTTATTGCTCCTTGACAAAATGGTTATTCGTGGGAAAAGACTAAGGGCTTTACTAGTTTTCATGTCTATTATTCGGAAAATACATCCACTTCTCTTATGGGCCTGTGGTATCTATTTAGTACGTAGAAATTATATAATTTGACCCTTTTTAGCAGAAAGCTTTGAAAAATAACATTCATGACTATCCTCAATAAGATTATAAAGTTTAAAGCAAAAAATATAAAAATAAATATTACAATGTCATTATATAAATAATAAAATATAGTTCACCTTATGTTTAGATCTCATATGTCACTGACTTTTAGTTGAACTATTTTCTTCTTCTTTTTTATTTTTTGTTTGAGATACCAGTTTTTATTAATTTTGCATTGTATAGATATAGAGATAATAGTAATTGGCTGCAATTAAGTGCAGTGTATGGTCATTTTTGTCAAGGAAAAGCTATAGAATTCGATTTGAGCATTAAATAACCAAACACATTAAAATAAAGTCAGATGTACAAGTCACCGTCAAGAGAAATAACACCACAAGCCTAACTTCATTGAATATACTATATTATATGCTTTCATTTTCCTAGTTCTTTTCTTGGTACGTGTGTGGTTAAATCAAGCAATTTTTAGTAGAATATATTTATTTCCTAAAAAGAATAGAATATATTTATTAAATATTTTTCTGAATAAAATATTTTAATACAAATATGCAAATATGTGCTGGGCTTCTACCTCAAAAAAAATGTGTTGGCCTTGGAATTTGGATAATATAATAATGAGAATAATTTGAGTAAAAAATAAATTATTTATATTTTACGAAAGATAAATAATTTGAACATAATATAATCCTTGGTTTTGAAATTAATGAGTGTCCTAATTTTGTGAAGCAAAAAGTGGCTCAAGTACCACAGAGACACAGTGTCTCACCAACTTTACGCTTGCTCTCTTCTTCAAATCAAAATCTCTTTTTCCATTAACAAGACTGTGACTTTCTAGAGAGAGAGAGAGAGAGAGAGAGAGATGGAGAGAAAGAAGGTGATAATCGGGTGTGTTGTGGGGTTGTTAGGGCTTTTATCGGCCGTTACTGGTTTCGCTGCCGAGGCTACCCGGATTAAGGTTTACCCTCATTCCACTTTCACTTCCTTCTTTTCTCATCTCATTCGGATTTGCTTTTCTGATATGAAAGAAAAAGACTCAAACTTTGATGGATATAGAGTGAGTGCATGCTTCACCACAAGCTCCATTGTTCAATCTAGTCAAAAGACTTGATAATCTAGTGCTGAATGATAAATTTTTATAAAGACTTGATCTTTTTGGGATCCTATGTTTAGATTAAGAGGTATTAGTAGTTAGCCATCATTTTGTCATTTCTCTTCCCACATTGGCCTTACATAAATTTGGGTTTTCACAAAACTTTTACTATTTTCAAATTCTAAGACTCAATCTTTTGAATTTTCACTAAACGTCGGCTATTTTCAACATATTTACAGAAACGTCGACTATTTTCAAATTTTTTATATTGTCGACAGTTTTCAACACATTTACAGAACGTTGATTATTTTGTCTTTATATTGACTGAAGATCCAATCTTTTGGATTTTCACAAAATGAACGTCGACATGTAGTATTTTCAAATTTCTTATATTTATAGTGACTAAAGACCCAATCTTTTGTTATAAATTAGTCCACCCAATTTCGCGGTTCGCATTCTTCTTGATGACCCGAATCGGGTCTACGGTTTCGACTCAATTCATAGTGTGATATCTGATATGTGTGGCAGGGACCGGAAGTGGAATTCTTGTCGACGAAGCAATGCATTTACCCTCGAAGCCCGGCGATGGGCCTGGGCTTGACGGCGGCCACGGCCCTCATTGTGGCCCACATTCTGGTCAACGCTTCAACGGGCTGCCTTTGCTGCCGTCGAACCAGAGCTCAGACATTGACCACCAACTGCAAAATCGCTCTCCTCTGCTTCATCGTCTCATGGTAATCACCTTGTTCCGATATTAGATGCAAAATAGCAATTACAAATGATAATTCTAGTTACTAGCCCTATAAACTTAAACATATAGTATTTTGATAATAGCTAACGTTTTAGTAGATAGTCAAACAAGTTTGTTTTTACTTACTAGCTGTATAAACATGTAGTATTTTGATAATAGCCAACGTTTTGTAAACGTTTTAGTAAATAGCGAGGCACATGTGTTTACAACAATATCTGAACAAATATAACCCAAAATTCGAAATGCACAAAACAATGACGTAAACAAAGGGCGTTCTGATCCATAATTTCTTGTAAACGACTACCACCTAAAACATATTGGTTATTTACAACGTGTTTACAGAACGTTCCAAATTCTTAATGTTTATGTTTGCTAAAGACCCAATTTTTCGAATTAAAAACGGAGACAGGTTCACGTTTGTGTTGGCGTTTCTTCTGTTGCTGACGGGAGCGGCATTGAATGACCAACACGGCCTCGAGGCAATGTACTTCGGAAACTACTATTGCTACGTCGTCAAACCCGGCGTGTTTGCTTTCGGGGCAGTCTTGTCCTTTCTCAGCGTGGCTCTCGGTCTCTTTTATTACCATGTTGCCACTCTAGTACCAAAAGACGCAAACGCCCCTCAAATTCCGTCCCAGCTGGCGATGGGGCAGCCCCAGTTCCCGGCACAGGACCCGGTTTTCGTGCACGAAGACACTTACATCCGAAGAAACTTCACATGATTGCCTTTGGATATATTTATATGTGTATATTGGAAAAAGAAAAACTGAATGATATTGTACTCTCATCGGACTTTATTTTGTTAGCTAATCTATAATGTTTAAGGAGAAGGAATATCTGTTCTAATTGAAGATTTCTTGTCCATTATTTTATAAATTAAGTATTGGCACGGAGAAAGTGGAAATATGGAGTTTGTTTTTCTGTTAAAAAGAATGAACGCGATAGTGCTTGTGAATATTATATGAAGTAAAGCTGAAAGTAAACAGAGAACTCTTTTTCGTCTTGGTGAATAAGATGTTTGGCAATTACTTGAGAGATGTTTGTCATGACAAATCTATCCCTCGCTTCTGCTATTTGATGCAACAAATATAAAGGAACGAATACATGTCTAGCTTATGTAAGATCAAAGCATCAAAGAGTGTAAAACTATATCAAATTCATGTCTGAAATCAGTATACAAAGCTAAAGAATCAAGCACTTGAGTTTCAATTCGTTTTGAGGGATGAGACTCAACTGTTTGTATACGACTGAAAACACAAGTTCGGGGGTCGAATGACAAATACAAAAAAACTGTTTACGACTCGAAAAATGAAGTCGTGACTCGCCAGGAAATGGGATCGGGATATGTACAGAGAAGCGAGAACTACTCACCCACGGCCATCAAAGGTAATCCCCTGAGAAGAGGGAACACAAAACAACACAGTCTTCAATGATTTCATCTTTTTCAAAGCAAAATAATTTATTTACATAACTATTTATCTTACATGCCACCGTGTCTGGAGAAATAGTCGTTGTCCAGCGATATTGCAAGCGCGACCGCCACGGCTCTCTCCGATAAAGTCAACGGCCGAGCCACTTCCAACTCTTGTATCTTCAAACAAACAAACAAATATCACGTCAGATATACAACAAAAGTCAACGGATATTACTGTGTAATTTGCGTGTTTGATATTATTACCGCCACAGCAGGTCCCGTCTTGGATTTTGGGTCGGAGCTCCCAAACCGGATCACGTATTGGCCTGCGTCCGTGAAAAGCTGCGTCGCGTCTCATCAAAGTTATTTGTTAATGGAGTTTTTGGGTAATAAAAATATAAGAACGCGTTGGATTGAAAAAAAAGGGGTACCTCGAAGCCGAAACCTCTCCAGTCACGATCCACCTCGGCAAGAACATTGCCATCCTTGTCTTTCAGAGTGAAAGTCCAATTCCAGAACCCCGGATTCTCGACCACTGCAAACTGCTTGTTCCTGCACGTTTTTCAACGCTCAAGAACAGAACAAGCTAGGCTCTTCGAATGAATTTTCAAATAAGAAATTGGGTCATTAGCCAACATAACCATAAGGAATTTGAAAATAACCAACGTTTTGTAAATATGTTGTAAATAACCATCGTGATTACATGGCATTCGTTTACAGGAAATTATGGACCGGATTGCCCTCTTCGATTCGAGTAATTTTAAGGATTATTCGAGCTACTACTAGTTTATATGGTTTGAAACTAGAATAACCCATATTCAAATTGGGGAAAGAAAGCGGAGAATTACCCGAGGTACAGATCGTAAATCCTTCTCCAAAGATGCCATCGTCTATGAACTACGCCGACTTCCTACAAGTTGACGGAACACGTCTCAGCGTTATGAATCAAAAGCAAAAACGACAAACAAAATCGTTTCAAAAACGACAAACGACAAACAGAAGTGTTTCAAAAATAAAAACGACAAACGACAAACAAAAATTATTCAAAAACAAAAACAACACACAAAAAATGTTTCAAAAACAAAAACGATAAATGACAAATAATTTTTTTTTAAAAATAAATAACGACAAACAAAAATGTTGTAAAAACAAAAATGACAAACAAAAATATTTCAGAAACAAAAATGACAAACGACAAAAATCCCACAAAACCGATGGAATTAGTAAGAGGCAAAGAGCTTAAAAAGCATACCTTCCCGTTCACCTCTGCATAAATTGAGCTCGTTATCCACCAGAAAGGTCGACGAACCTTGCAATGAGAAACGAAGATATAGAGAAAAACGAACTCGTTCAAAACAAAAGGCAAAAAAATGTTGAAGCTTACGTACCTTGAAAAGCTCAGTACCCCTTGAATCAGTGATGAGCGCAACAAATGGCCGCCTCAACCGAAGCAACTTTAAATCCAACACAACATAAAAATTAAAAGTGATCATCTAAACATAGCTCACGCTGAGTATTCACTCAACTCGTACACTAAACAATATATCGACGAATCCTTATCACATTCTGTAGCAATTGCGATTCCCTAGTGAACATGACAACGCCATTTTCACTTGTATCAACTCATTGGATGTTAATAAATATCGTTTAAGAGTATTTCTAGTATATAGTCAAGTAAACTAGTGTAATTTTGACTACACCCAACATTTGGTTAATGGATAGTAATAGTCAATTAATTTCGTTTACAAAACATTAACTAGGAATAATTTGAACATGACAGCCAGTATAAATGAATGACACGTAATTAAAGGTGGCTATTTACTAAGCATCTACAAAACGTTGGAAATTATCAAATCACTATAGATAGCATAGGCTAAAGATCCCAAATATTGTTTAATAAATCGAGACGTCAATAAATTTATTCAAAACCTTTGAAAATGAAAAACTTTACCTGTCTAGCGATCAAATTACTTTGCTCCCGAATCAAACCTACAGGCTGCAAACAAAACCCCTCACTCCATAAGTAGAGTTCTAAATTTCAAAGAATTCAATTAGAAACCACATTTGCTTAATCAAGACTTTTATAAAGCTTTGATGAAACTAATTTTACTCACTGATTCGGGATAGCACACATCTACAACTGCATATCGATTTTCCTGAAATTAAAAACAAACAAACAAACAAACATATAAAAAGATATATCAAATGATGAAACTAATTAAAGAGAGATAGAGCTATAAAATCAGACTATGCTAATCCTAAAATTTGGGAAGAAATATAGGTTTTCTCTAAACCCTTGAATTTAGCTTTGGACTGATAATATAGCAGATGATTGAAAGCAGAATCATCACGTGTGAATTCAAATGAAAAGGCGAGATTGCATTATACCTGCTCAAAACCAAGCACAAGATTAGCCCATTCTATATCCCTTGTGATCAGCAAATTCGATCTCGCAAGAAGAGGCGCCACTTGAACCTGCCAAAATTTCAATCAGCAACAAACTTTTAAGGCATTGATATTATCATCACGACGCAGATTCTTCCGATCGACTTTAAGAGTTTTTACCTCTTCTGGAGAATCTGGCCTGAGAAAACCAGAAACCGATTGGCTGAGAGGCGGTTGCGTCACGAATCCCTCGCTCTCTTCGTTCGCGATCGAAGCGCCAGAAAACGAGCGATTGTTAAATTTCTTGGTTCTCGTTTTCTTCGCCGATTCCTGGAATTTCACATCAGAAATCCAAAGCCGCGCGAGAAAGTCTCTTTCCGACTGCGAATCGCGAGACTGAATCTGCGAGCTCTGGCTCGACCTAGCTCCCCTGGATATGGAATCTCCGGCGACGGTGGAGCATTGTCGAGAGAGAAAACCTCGGAAGATTCGGATTGTTTCAGCGTCGAAGGAAGATTCCTTGGAGCTGTTGATCTTCGCGAGAGAGGAGAGGCTTCTTTTCCAGTTCATATCGGAGCTCGGAAATGGAGGTTGGTCAGTGTTCTTGAAGTTGTTTTCCCGGGAACGGAATAGAAAAGGATCCAGCGAGACCAAGGTTTAAGACAAACTCTCTCTCTCTCTCTCTATCTCTTTCTCGCGCGCTGTCGTTTCTTACGCGTCACACTAATACGCTATCGTTTTCTCACACATGACACTAATAGATGTCGTTTTTCTCACACGTTTTTCTCACACGTCATACTAATCGCAGTCGTTTCTCACAAATCATCTAATACGATGTCGTTTCACTTCACACTAGCCGCTGTCGTTTTCTCACATTTCATACTAGTACGCTGTCGTTTCTGCGTTCTTGTATATAATCCCCTGTTACGGGTTTATGTTTAGTCACCTACTTAACGAAAAGAAAATATATTTCCATGCATTTGAAAAATCTCAAAGGTTTCTTTTTATTTCGGAAGGACTTCTTCTTTTCGACGTATAATTTTTCAAATAATGTATTGTAATCGTGCGAGGAAAGAAATCATATATGCTTCTTTACATGAGATGAGACATATGATCATTCATCACCATCTCTTACGAGTTTAGAATTTAGAAGATGCTCAAAATAAAAATACAACCTTTCCAAGCTTGATAGTCAACTGTGCTTATATCCTAATTCTAGAACTACTGAAATAATAATAATAATAATAATAATAATAATAATAATAATAATAATAATAATAAACACAGTACACAAGAACATAAAAAATCAAAATCAAAATAAGAAAACCTGGTACTAAGCCAATGTATAAATATACCCTCTGAAACCAACCATTTCTAAGCCCCTTTTTATGTTATTTTGTCTCTCTGTACACATTTTCTTTCTTGCTTCCTTTTTTACCTGTGATTCCCTTGTGTCCCCAACAAAACTAAATAATTCCCTACCAGTGTAAAAAACATACTGCACCAAATCTTATAAATGTACAAATAGAAAGAAAAAGAAAAAGAAAAACTCTACGACGGGTTTCTCTCGAAATCGCTACAACGCAACAAAGCTTTCGAAGGAGGCCGATTGATCTTCTCGAGCAACCGACTGTACACCAACTTCACCGGTATACACGCCACCGTGGTGGGCCCGCCTCCGTTCCCCGAAGAAGATTCCGGAAGAAGCTTCAAAACCCCTTCTTCCTCTCCTTCCATCGCCGTCGTCGCCTTGCCGAAGAAGCTATGTTCAATGGCTATGGAAGAAAGAGTCCTCGTTTTCTGGCTCGAGAAAGAAGCCGACAAGCTCGCTTTCTTCGTCGTTGCCGTCCCCTTTTTCCTCTTCACCCCCGATGATTTCTTGAACGGAAATTCGGGGCCCGGGTTTTCGTCTCCTTCCGATATTCGAGGCCGCGGGACCCGGAAATTGGCAGTTCTTCGAGCCGTTCTCCATGCTCGAGGGAGAGTCCGATCTCGATCTCCGTTCTCGGTCGAGAGGAGATGGGTCGAAGAGCCGTCTTCCATGGATTCGATCGAGATCGGGTGTCCGATGATGACTTTCCCGTTGAGCTTGCTCGTGAGAGAAACGATCGGAACGGATTGTTGTTGTTGTTGCTCCTCCTTTTTGTGGCTCGCTTGGACGCTCAGCTCGACGTCGAAGAGCATGGATCGCGATTTTCCTTGGAATAGGTGGTGAAGCGGGTCGGATCGTTGTTCTCTTTTCAAGTCTCGGGTCGAAGAAGAAGAGCAAGATTGTTGCTGATGATGATGATTATGATCGTCCCAATTCCAGTCGGCCCATTCGACGAGATTGCGTGCTCTGTACGCTTCCACTATCTCTCCCCCGAAGTCCTGATAAACAAAACGGAATCGTCAGAACAACTCGCTTTAATTTATCATTTAATTAGTCAACCCATATTTGGGAATTTGCTAATTAGTCAACCTTTTGTGTTTTTTTTAAGAGACTCGGAAAATTTATAAAAAAAAAGAGCTTCAACTAAGATGAAGCAAAAATACAAACTAAAAGGCACTAGGCCAGTCTCAGGACATACCAGAGAAACTGAAAGTATTAAAAGCAGGGTCTAGGGTTGGAAAAGATGGTCCCAAAAGTCTTCAAAAACAGACAGTAAAATCCTCGAAAACGCACCACTATTCCTGAGTTTCCAAATAGCCCAACAAACCGCCAAGAAAAATGGTCTTGAACCCAGATCCCATTCCATTACTCAACCTTTTGTTAATAGCTATTACGGTGATGTTGGATCCATGGTCTAATAATGCTTATTTTACAATTACTAGAGAATACTAATATCAATGTATTTTTCTGCTTTGTTAATGAAATCTTGCTCGTGGCTATTTACTTAAAAAATTTACCAAATGTTAGCTATATATTATGTAGAGAGCCCTAAACCAACTAGCAAATACGAGAGAGCTGAGAGTATATGTAGGACGTACCTTATCTTCGGGATAAGCGGTGTCTGCAGATCTTTTAGTCAGATTGCGGATGTTCCTCTTGCCTTTGAGCTGCCATTTCGAAACGGGCTCATGAGCTGAGGAAGATCGGTAATGCGAATAAAAGCGAGGCGTGTCCATCATTTCTTCTCTGTTTTCTTGCGATTCGTATCTCCCCATACAATTCGGTTCTCGGTCCATTCCCAAAGCAGCATCTGATATATACCATTAAGATTAGATGGAAAAAAACAAAAGTCGTACTCGCGAACTCAAAATAAATACACGATACCACCATCGCAAATGACCTAACTACTTGAATTTACGAAACAATATTGGAGCAATCTCGATATGATTGTAGAAAGTAGACTTTAACATCAACATTCACCAGAAGAGTCTGTCATTTTTTATGTGTGTATCAGTAAACCAAAAAAGAAAGAGTATACATAAAATCCAACCTGAGTGTGCAGCCATTTCTTCATCCATATCTTCGGTCTCGGAAGAATCCGACTCGGATTCGGTTGTTTCTGTTTCAGAAGAATCCGACTCTTCTTCTTCTTCGCTGGACCCAGAAACATTAACTCTGTTCAAAGAGATGGGACGCGTAAAGGGCTCGTTCTGTGAATCGGACATCTCGATATCGCTATGCGAGACCGTCTTATAATCCAAGGACTCGCTAGATTCAGCCTGTGGTGGAAGGTACACAAATCTGCTGCGTTTTGCTCTGCAAAAAGCTCCGACGGGCTCCGATACTCCCGAAATCGAAGCACCTTCCATGGATTCCGGAACTTCTTCTAGTTTCACGCTGCTTTGCAAAACTTGGTCAATAGCTCGGTGCTTGTCACGTCTCTTTGCCAAGAAACTCTCCTCGCCCGACTCTTCATACGACCTTTTCCTTTTCTCTAGATAAGCTCTGCAATTCGCGCTGACGGAAGCTTCGACGGGACTTTCGATCACGGGTTTTCGAGTCCCGTTCGGAGCGAGAATCGAGGTCAAAGGCGTTGACTTTGAAGGGACGATCTTGAGCCCAAAGTCTTGTAAGCCTCTCATCCGCGGGAGAGCTTCGAGATGGTCTTCTTCTTCGCCGCTGAGCTGGTTTCCCTCTTTGAGAGAGAGCTTTTGGGAATGGGAGTACAAAGGAGAAACATCTAGAATCTCGGTCTTGTTAGCTTCTAGCCTTTTTAAAACCTGGTTGGGTTTGGAGTTTCCGAGTTTCGTGCGATTGTTTACGAGAGTTCCCGGAGGCGTAGTGGTAGTAGTGGTAGTGATTAGTAGCCCCTTTTTCAAGGTTCCGCCGAACGACTTGTGGGTTGACTTTGCGGAGTCAAAGGGCGTACCTTGCTTCCTCGAGTGTTGTTGACTTTCAAGATCGAGGGCGTGGAGAATCGCGTCTTCTCGGCGAGCGTACTTTTCTCGCTTCTTTATCGGCATTCCTTGTGAGCACTCGGCTCTTCTTATGCACTCATCGAAGTCTCCGCATCGAAATGCTTTCACGCGCTTCGATTTCTCCAAGTTGTACCAATCCCTACAATGATCATGAAATATATGACAATTATTTAGTTAACTAGCCAACATACACATTTTGGAAATGACCGTGGCGGCACTTACGTGGCAGTGCAATTTACAAATTTCATTACCGGTTTGTTTGCCCTTTTCAAATTTGAATGTTTTCTTCTGTTTTACCATTATTGTTAAACGAAGACCAATTTACAAATCCGGTATCCTATTTTTGGTTTTGGGGCGGGAATGATTTTGGGCTAAAATGGTCAGTGAAATATTGTAAAACAAATGGGTCGGCCACTTTCAGAAATCGTACTACACGCAGACTATTTCCAAAAAACACCTATATTTATTTGGTTATTACCAACATTGACCCAATACATAATGAAATCAATCTCTTTCTTTTTTACACGATGACGCAGTTTAGTTTGTTCCGAGTTTGTGATTTCCAAAGTCTAAATATTGGACAGCCCTTGTTTCTATGTTTGCCTTGAAACAACATAAAAAATTAACCTTTCAATGCTTCTGATTCTTTATATACATTCTGTTTCTATGATATATGCTCAAACAAGATGCGAAGTTCCAACACATTGATAGACTGAGTTGAAACACCACTCCAATCTCAAAAACTAAATTGAAAAACCCCAAAAACTAAGGACAATTTAACCCCAAAACTAACCTATACACTAACCCCAAAAAACTTTTGAGTTCTTGCCTCGGTTTTTCACGAGATCTCTCAACTCCAAAAACGAGCAAGAAAACATGAACCAAATGCAACACAATGCACCATATCTGTATCAACGAAAAAAAGGTATCTTCACGCAATCGAGACCAACGAACAGAAGTCATTGTTGGTTGATATAAGAAACAAAAACCCTAGCTCTTAATCTAGCTGATACGCATTTGTTTTCTTCTTGCTTAACAATCTAAACCATAGAGAGAGAGAGAGAGAGAACCAGTACATGATTACACGAGGCGATATGTAGAAAGGTATACATACACACTCTTAATCTGCATAAGAACCCTATCTGAAACAGAAATCAATGTCGATATCCGAAACAAAAAACCCTAGGTCTTAATCCAGTTGATAGGCTAGGTCAACACTCGTCATTTGTTTGTCCAACGTCAATAATGCTTGTCAATCCAAACCAGAGAATAGAGAGAGAGATAGAGAGAGAAAGCGATACATACACACTGGCGTCTTCGCGGCCGAGGAGCTTGACGGGAGTGCCGGAGCGGGGCGAGGTGAGATGCGACGCGGAGAGCTCGTCCGGGCCCACAATCTTCCCCGGCCACCACGACCCGTTCCTTCTCCGCACCCACACGATCGACCCCACGCTGAACTCGCCCACACCTGATTCCGCGCCCCCCATCGCCCCTCTCTCTCTCGGTGGATCCGAATTAATAGGGTCGGGTCACGGGTACACAGCTAGGGTTTCTCCATTCACAACAAAAGGGGGATTTTGACGTCTCTCTCTCGCTCTCTCTATGTATATCTTTTCCGCTTACGGAACAAAAGTCTTCGTTTGTTTGTTTCGGAGAGAAGAGAAGTGATCTGTGTTTTTATTTTCTTATTATTATTATTATATGATTTGGAATGAGATCGGTGCCACGTGGAGCTCCGACGTGTTTTGTTTGGTGTACAAGCAAGTCCACGTCTAATGAAGAAACATTTGTTGAGATCTTAGTTTCACAATCGAATTTCTTAATAAAATATTTACTTATATTGCTTATGACTTATACATGTCAACACTCTCAAAACTCAAAAGCATTTTTTGATCTTCTGCTCGTAGCTTGTTTTGTTATTCCAAAAATTGTTTGTTTGGTACAAGTTTGATGAGAATTTTGGACAAAAACGATAGTATGAAGACGAGTTATTAAGTTTTTGAGCATGAACCTTTTTCACGGACGAAATGTTAAAGCTCGACGTGTTTGGTTCGTTTGATGTTGTAACGGATTTGCTTCGAGAAATACATTGCTTTGTTTTGTCGCTCCACTTGAATGGAAAATTGGAAATTTAAATGCGAAGCTCGTACATGAAATACTCCAATCACGTGATTTTACCCAATAATGCTATAAAGACTTTTGTACCCAAATTTGTTAATATAGAGTAGACGCCTTTTATGTGTTTTAGATTTCGAAGTGATAACGTTGTTTTCGATAAAGACGTACATGCTTAAAGTCGAACCCCTATCATTTGAATACAAGACTCGATTACTGTCGCAAAAACCTGTCAAGTTCGATTGGTAATTGCATGCAACAACATACATTGTTCGCCGAGTATGAAACTTTTGCATGTGTGTTCTATATCAAATTATTTGAAGATATTTTCGAGATTGTCAAAAGATCTCAAACTTTGATACCTTTTGAACGTAAAAGTGTGCATATATTTTATTGTAAGTATATTGGCTTTTATGACATGTATTTATTACGAGACAAATGTATATTTTTGCTTTGGGATGAGTGACTTCAATTCCTAAAACGTATTGAATTTCCCCGTCAGTACATAAGAGCATTCAACGATCGTATGAGTAGTTTTATCCGATTGTTATCATTTTTGGTAACTAATATCCTATGTGCATAGAGACTAAAAATTCATCTTAGTCTTGACCAGGAATTGATGAAGAAAGAGTGTGGTGAATGGTGTCAAACTATGCTGTTGGAACTTCTTTTATACAATATAAAGCTTGTTAAAATTCACATATTTTATCTTTACGTTGGTTTTGTTGATAATTTCACATCCCTACACCATATAAACACTTTACGTGATTCTTCAATTAAAAATCCATCATTAACATGTGCATGGATTTGACTCATTTGTGGTTACAATGGTTTCACTAAAAGGTGTCAAGGCATGTAAGCCATTCGTGGAATTAGAAGTGTAACATTATCGGAAATAGTTTAGAAATCAGGTGACTCGTGAAATTTCAATTATTTGTACTTTCAAAGCGGGTCATGTTGAGCCCAGCTCAAAGTAGGCCCTCCTTGACTCATAGTTTTCATAATTTATTTACTTTTATTTTTACAAAAAGAAAAATAGTATTGTAATGCGACAAAAAGGAAAACGAAAGGAAACAAATTTTAATTCGGAGATTGAAACATAAATGAGCGGGAAAACCTACCACTGAATTTCCAGATTTCACAAATCTATCGAGCTTTCACTTCTTCTCTGCTGAAACTGGTAATTTATTGTTGCTCGGTATATGCACAGAAAGAGCTCGCTTCGCGTTTGTTATTTTACTGATTTATATATGACTTTTTTTTTTTTGGCGAGCTTATACATTTCGTTTTACACATTCTCTCTGATTTATACGAATTTTTTTGTGTGAATTATTACAGAGATTCTATACTGAGGCCTAGCAAGTTGAATCTCCTTGGCTTAACCTTCTCAGTTCTTGTTCTCTCTGGCCGAGAGAGATCGTCACACGGTAAAAATGGAACACAATAGCTAATCGATATTGTTTTTAACGATGATTTGATGATTAGGTAAGGAACTTGAAGTTTCATGATTATTGTTTTTGCTATTTTTTTTAGAACAAATGAAATCAGACGCATTTTGATTGGAGTTGTTCTTAGACTTAATTACGATCTGGATTTTGGTAGGGATAAGGTTATTTATGTACATATAGTGACTGATTCCATCATGTTTTTACCTAATTTAAAACTGTATAACAAACAAAAGAAACAATTAACACACATCTCATTCCATTACCATTCCTTTTTAACATTCTTATTCCCATTTAATCTTATTTTGAGTTCGTCTACTTTTGAATTCAACTAATATCTTTTTACTGTTTCTTTTTCGGGTACATCATAGGATGTTTAAGTTCTAAGAGCAACCAATTTGAGAAATAAACTTGTTCAACCACTAAATAAGGTAAACATTCAAGACTGATAAAAACAGCTTTGATTTTTTCCAAAAACACAAATATCTGGTGTACTTTACTACGAGAGCCACAAAGACTTGTGCAAATTGATTCCTTTATTTTAGGAATTGAAATTGGCAGAGGAGATATTCTTGTAATTAAATTTTAAGGATGGGCGTAGAAGATTATCACGTGATCGAGCTCGTGGGAGAAGGATCGTTTGGGAAAGTATACAAGGGTAGACGAAAGTTCACAGGCCAGGTTTTGTGCCTTTTCATTTTTATATATCTTCACACATTCACACCATATCATAGTTTGTGTGATTTTTATTTCTTTTTGAGCTTAGACCGTGGCAATGAAGTTCATCATGAAGCATGGGAAAAGTGACAAGGATATAATGAATCTAAGACAAGAAATCGAGGTACTGTAATACGGTTATTATACTTGGGATGGTACTCGGATTCACTCATGCTTTCACGTTCAAATATGCAGATTCTTAGAAAGCTGAAGCACGAAAACATTATTCAAATGCTTGACTGGTTTGAAAGCCCTCAAGAGTTCTGCGTCGTCACAGAGTTTGCGCAAGTAATGAACATTGATTCCATAGTTTTTAGAGCTAAAACAAAATTGTGGGCTATTATTGGAAACATTTTTTTTTATTGATGAATGTTTATGTTACATTGACAGGGAGAATTATTTGAGATTCTTGAAGACGACAAGTGCCTTCCTGAAGAACAAGTTCAAGCAATTGCGAGGCAGTTGGTAATTTTTTTGTTTTACTTTACACTAGCCGTAGATATGATTTTCCAATTCTTAGCATATTTCAATATTAACAGGTACGAGCATTGCATTATTTGCATTCCAATCGGATTATTCATCGCGACATGAAGCCTCAGAATATTCTTATTTGCAAAGGGTCCGTTGTTAAGGTTGCGGTTCAGATATTTACCGACTCTTCAATTCTTCACCTTTATACTTTTATTGCTAATTGTATATCTTATTTTCTGCTCATTTTGCTAGTCTGCCTTTAGGCTTTGTGATAGTGACGCAGTAAAAATCATAACTTTCGACATTTTCCCTTATCAACAGCTATGCGATTTTGGATTTGCTCGAGCAATGTCCATGAATACTGTTGTTTTACGATCAATAAAAGGTTGGGTAAAATCTGAATTTTGAATGTTGTAAACATACAGTCTCAGTTAGTTGTGGCTTGTTTGAGACAAGCTTCTTGATGTTATTTTTGCAGGCACTCCCTTGTATATGGCTCCGGAACTGGTACAGGAACAACCTTACAACCAAACAGCAGATTTATGGTCTCTTGGGGTCATACTGTAAGTGAAACTTTCTTATGTTCTTGACTTTGGTCTTAACATTTCAGCATTTAATGATGCAAACTATTTTTTTTCGAATTAATGTTACTACTAGTCATATAAACTACGTTGATTTTGGATATAGCCCACGTTTGGTAAATTATTGGTAAATGGCCAGCACAATCCATTTACAATTTTTCCGGACCAATTTAGCCCAAAATGATTTCCCGCTCATTCCAAAAATGAAAAGGGCAAGCCCGTAAGAAAATTTCAAAATAAGTATGCCACGTAAACACGTTGGTTATTTACAACAAATTAACAAAACGATGGCTATAACTAATTTTTTTTATGTTCGGACTGGCTAATTACCCAGTTTTTTGTTTTTTATTTATTTATATCCGGATTTTGCAGGTATGAATTATTTGTTGGCCAGCCACCATTTTACACAAACTCGGTCTATGCACTTATCCGCCACATTGTTAAGGTAACACCAATTTGTACTATTTACAACCATGGTTGACTTAAGATACAGACTTACAGGCTTAACTTTTACCTACAAATCTCCAGGATCCAGTCAAATATCCCGACAACATGAGCTCAACTTTTAGAAGCTTTCTGAAAGGATTGCTGAATAAGGTACAATATATGGTTAAACATGCTTAGTTTTTTTTTTCTTTTTATATTTGATCAAGTTTTCACTGGGTTTTTCATTTTATTTTATTTAATTGGGAAACAGACACCGCAGAATCGATTGAAATGGCCTAATCTTCTTGAACACCCTTTCATCAAGGAATTAGAAGATGAACTTGAGAACATGGTAACTTTGCATCCACTTGTATCTGCAATTTTTATTTCTATTTTTTGCATTAACTATCCAGAGAGTTATCTCAAATAGCTATTGACACGGGCTTAACTGGATAAGAACATTATCAATTATTTTAGCGCGATGCATTTGATTCATTTGCCTTCCGTTATCGTTGACAGGTAATAAGTCCTGTTAATGCTAGAGATGCTGATAAGACACTTACAGGTGATGTAAAAACGAGTAATATGTCAACTAGTCAAACTCTTTTAGTTTGTTGTCTAATATACTTAGATTGTATTTTATGTATTGAAATCTATGTTTTCCATGCCATAGGTCACGAAACTTCTCCCCATTCGTTGGGAAGCAATAATGGGATGGCCCACCAAAAGGATGCACAGTTAAACGTTCCCAAGTCAACCTTAGGGAATTCTTCACCACTTAAAGAGTTCCCTGGATTTGCAAGTCATAATGATGTTAAACAGTCAGGTAGTTTTGCATTCTTGTTCTTAAGAAGTAAACCATAAAATGCTAGGACTAGATTTGTTGGTCTTTAAAAGAAACATTGATTAAACTATTGCCATATATGTATGAGTTTCAGTTGCTTACTTTTTCGTGAAACAAATGAAATTTACTCAGCTATGTCTTGTTTTCTTTCAGGTTATCAAGTATTAGATAAACTGGAAAATAGTTCCCGTACTATTAGAGGGGCACAAGTGATCAGTCAAGATAACGAAGCACTGACTCATGTATTGGAACCACTGAGAAAATGGTCTAAAGGTTCTCAATCACCTTCCCGGTAAGCTCTAAAGGGTAGAGCTAGATTCTGTTTCATTTTAACACACAGACACACATATACATATTTATTCCATAATTGTGTAGTTCATTTAGGTAAGGTATTGACTATGATTATATGTCAAATGTTTTCCAGGGATCAAGACATTGTTATGTCAAACCAGTCACTTAGAATTCTTTCAAACTTAATCGCAGCTGGGGCTATTCATTCCAGTGGATTTCTTGATGAAATAACTCACCAACTTCTTGGTTTCACAGCATATGCTGTAAGCGTTAGATCGCCTGACCTCAATGATTTGAAGGCAAAGGTACTCACTCTTGCCTACTATAACAACTTATTTTATGATCTTTGGTTTTATGTGGAGATACTTCGTTTCTCTGGAAAATGAAGATACTAAATTTAAAGAAAAACCGGGTCTACTTGTGAAGCATTGCTTGTTTTATTTATTTTAAAGAAAAACTTACACTTGACTCTAACCCATCTCCTCTTTCGGGAGGTTTATGTGCTTAAGACCGAGCTACATTTTTCACTCACATAGTTCCCTCTCTGCACTTTAGCTTTTCATCAAGTAATTGTGAAACTTGGTTTGTCTTTTATTATCTTGCACATTTTTTTTTTTCCTGTTACTGATCTTGCTCCATTCCCCACTATGTATTCTTCTTTGTTTTCTTTAAATGATGTTTGTTTCTTATAATTATAGATTGACACAACTACACTGTATTTGTAGAGTTTCTCAATCATCAAATTTCTGGTTGACAAAAAAAAGAATGGCGATGCAGGCTCGTATTTCAGTCATTGGGTCTCCCTCACTGAAACTTTTTCACAGGTCAGATTCTTGTGTATAAGAGTGATAGTGATGTGACACGAGATATAACAACATAAATCAATAGGGGACCCTTCTCATCTCCATAATGATCCACCCTAAGTATAATTAATCAAACCTATCACCAATTTATCCCTTTTGGGTCCAACATTACTCCCCATCTCTTTCAATTCTCCTATCATCGAATGTGCAGGTCGTAAAGGGAAATGAAGACGTACCCGGAAAAGTCCTATATGCATCCACAGCTTGCATCACAGTCATGCTTTCATCAGTGGCTCAAGGTCTCAAAGTATCGCCTTCAAGTTTAAGCCCAGAGGTCAGTGCTTCTCACGAGATTTTCCGGCGGATTCTGAGCCATGCCATGACTTCTGGTCTAGTGGACCATCTGTGTCTCTGTTTAGCCTCATCAGGCTCGAGTCTCATCTCGGGTTCCTCAGAAAAGCTTCATGCTGCTTGCGAAGCTTGTAGAGCCGTTTGGTCTCTCGTTGCAGCGCTCGAAGCTCTTTACACGAAAGAAAACTCGTATCGCTTTCCTCTCAGTGCGATTACGCAAAGTCCTTTGCTCCAAGTCGACGTCAGCGATCAGGATCAAGGATCTTTACTCGATACGGAATCTGCAAAAGTCATTGACGCATTGACCAAAGCTTTCCTCCATTCCAAGGCTGTACAAGTGGCTCTTTACTATTGCCTTAACCAACGTATCGAAGCTTCGTTATGCGGTGGCATTCAGGTATTTCGAGTTCTCGCTTTTCTATGATCTGACGTGGGAAAGATATTTTTTTGCGTTCTTTTGCTAATCGTGATTCAAATGTTTCAGCTCTTGTTGAGGTGTTGTCTTCATAGTACGATCGTCCCAGGTGCTCTATGTGGTCTTCCGAGCTCGCTTCCCGTATCAACTGTGGTTAGTGGCGGTGGAGATGGAACGATAATTTCGGAGATATTTTCTGTTCTCTCTTTTTGTACCTCGTCCATGAACAAAGACGAACAAACGACCAACTTGAAGCCTGCTTTGACGAATCCCAGCGTGTTGGTTCAGCACTGCTGCCTCATCATCGCGACCGTGGCTCAGCGTTTGAAGGCGACAGGAAGAAACTCGACTCTGTTCATGCTCACAACTTCTCAAAAGAAGCAAATTTCTCGGCTCGCCATAATCGCCCACTATTTGTCCTCTTACGAGAAAACAACCACAAAAGAGTCTCTCCATCCTTGCGCTGCTTCGGCTATGTTGGCTCTCTCTTCCATTCTTTCCCTCGAAACCGGGTCTTCTGTCGAATCTGCTGTCTTGGATATAGGCGTGCCTTTGATTCCACGAACTGCGGTACTCTCCGAGTTCCTTAAAGTATCAGCTGATTCAGGCAATAAGGCTCTCTCGTATTGGCACGGCTTTGGTGATGGATGTGTGGGATTACTAGAATGCAGACTGAAATGGGCCGGAATATTAGCCGTTCAAGAGATGTGTTCCATTGGAGTGCCTCGGCTTCTCATCGATTCCTTATCTGCAAACTCCGAAGGAATCGAAAGCCCATCAAAAGATCAAGTTGGGTTATCTCCTGTCGGAGTGGTATGGACGGTTTCGTCAATTTGTCACTGCCTTACCGGGGGAGCTCAAATTTTCCGGCAAATAATGAAAAACGAAAACATAAAGATCGTTTCGGAGCTGCTCAGCGACACCCATCTCAAGCTCGTGAAGTGCTGGGCGGGGCCCGGTGGAGGCAAGAACGGTGTGAAGGAGATCATAAACTCGGTGATCGATGTGCTGGCATTTCCTTTCGTGGCCGTTCAAAACGCTCCGGGATTGCCCGCCGCCACTGCTTCTGTGAACAGCGGTTTCCTTCTCAACATGGGCTCGCCCGGTGGGAGGGTATGTATGGAAGACAAAGACTTCGTGAAGGCGATCGAGGAAGACTTGGGAAAGTACATTAAAACCCTTTTGGAGGTTTGTTCGATCCCCTCCAATCTCTTATTCCTGCTTCCATATCCATTCTCTGTATTGGCTTTTTAGAAGAAAATTGAAACTGGACTAAAAGAGAGAAAGAAAGAAAAGAGAAAGCTTTCTACTATGAACAAGCAAAATACAAACTATAATGCACTAGTCCAATCTCTAGATAAGTCAGCGAGACTAAAACTGATGATCTAAAGTCAGCAAGACTAAAACTGATGATCTACTATGAAAAATCATAAGATTTTCAACATGCTGTTTTTCGTTTTTTCGGAACTTGCAGGCTGGTGTGCCAGGCATTATTCTTCGTTGTCTGGAGCACATGGAAGTGAAAGAGTTGGGAAAGCCCGTTGCTTTTCTGGCGAAGACAATTCGTCACCCTCCTTTGGCGGCGCAGCTTGTGAAGAAAGGATTGTTAGACCCGAATCGGTGGAGAAAGTTGCTGGATTCATCTTGTCCCATAGAAGTCACATTAGATGCTCTTATGATCGTCTCAGATTTGGCTCGCATGCACAAGGTTAGATTCTCTTCTCTTTACTCATGACTCAAAAAATGTAATACATTAGAATATTGTATTCTCTGTATAAACTTCATAGCTGCATTGTTGTCCAGGGATTTTACGAGTACATTGACAGAGCCTCGGTGTTGGAGTACCTGAAGAAGTTTCTGACCCACGAAGATCCCATCGTCCGAGCAAAAGCGTGTGGCGCTCTCGGAAACATGTGCCGTCATAGCTCCTACTTTTATGAGTTGCTTGTAAGTCAAGCTACATACTAATATGCTCTCAATCTGTCGTAGTTGAGAATATTCTCTGGATAGCTTAGCAAGATAATGTTACAGGCAAGGTCTCAAATCATCAGCGTCCTCGTAGATCGGTGCTCAGACCCAGACAAACGAACACGGAAATTCGCATGCTTTGCTGTGAGTTATTTTATTGGATAATTCTAGTTACTAGTCGTATAAACTAATATTATTTTGATAATAGCCAAGCCAATCTGTTTAAAAGATGATTTGGACTAATTTAACCCGAATAATCTATAAAATTACTCAAATCAGAAAAGGCAATCCGACTCATAATTTCCTGCCATAGCGTTGGCTATTTCCAAATTCCTTATGTTAGTTACTTTATATGCTCATCCTCTAGAAAACATCACATGTGTTGGCTATTTCCAAATTCCTTATGTTAGTTACTTTATATGCTCATCCTCTAGAAAACATCACATGTGTAGTAGTTATTGATATATATACACCTTTTCTCTGGGGTATCTTTTGTTTGTGTGTTTCAGATCGGAAACGCAGCCTATCACAGCGAGACTCTGTACGAGGAGCTGCGAAGATCGATCCCTCATCTCGCGAATCGCCTTCTTTCGTCAGAAGACGACAAAACAAAGGCCAACGCAGCGGGTGCTCTGAGCAATCTTGTTCGACACTCCAACAAGCTTTGCGAAGACATGATCTCCAAAGGAGCAATTCAGGTTAGTTAGCTGTTATAATAACCTCTTCCGAATTCCCCAAAAAAATACGAAAGCTTTTGAACGCTGGAGATTTGTTTCTTGCGGCGCAGGCTATGTTGAGGTTAGTAGCCGAGTGCTCGGCGGAGAAGAGCGCGGTGGGACCCACGAGCGAGTCGCCGTTAAAGATAGCTCTTCTTTCGTTATCGAAGATGTGTGCCTATTCGCAGTGCAAGCAGTTTCTCCAATCGTCGGAGCTTTTTCCGGTCATTGTGAAGCTCAGACAATCGCCGGAAAAAGATATTGCTAAATACGCCGTTGAGATTACCGCCAAAGTTTCCAACGGCTAGCTGATCATCACATCACATCACATCACAACAAACATTGTAAGTAAATCTAATAATGGGAGAAACAGAAACTATTGTTAAGCCTTGTAAAATTTAATGCTTAGTTAGTAAGGCAAAAGATAAAAAAAAAATAGCTGTTTGATTCTAGTTTTATTTGGTGATCTGAAAACGACATAAACACAAGATATGGCTCGAGTCTGACCACTTCTCTGGTCTCATGTGTATGTCTGTATCTGTTTTTTATTTATTTATTATTATTATATTTGTTTACTTTTTTATTTTTTTGCAATTAAAATGTTATTTTATTTCCCATTCCTTTCGGTCTTGTCACCACTACGGATAAGCGACCATGACTTTTTGCCGACATTAAAAATTAAATAGATACTTTTCTTACAAGATCGCATCATGAGCTCTGAGTTTAATTAATTAATGACTTTCTAGAGAAATACTTGTTCGATTTATTAAATAATACCGTATGATGTAATTCAGAGATGATTGAACATTGTGACTTTTTCTTTCTTGTTGGTAATAAACTCCCGAGCAGTACTTATATTTTATAGGAAGATCTATTTTGGAAAATAAAAAATAAAAAAAAATAAAAGAGACGCAGAAATAAATGATAAAACTAAATTAGATAGATAAACAATAAATGGAGGAAGTCGAGGTAGAGAGAAGGTGATGGTCATTGGGAATGAAAGTGACTTTTGTGCCTCCGTACGTAAATTATTTATAGTTTATTTTAAAAATATATTTAGTGGTACCCACTTTCACATTTTTATTTTTCTAATTTATATTTATTTCTTATATGACTATATTTAATGTAGTCTTGGCGTCTACTGCCCCATCATCTTGAGGTTGGCAAATGAAAGATAATAAAATAATGAGGTCTTTTTATTTTATTATTTTTAGTCTTTAAGTCATAAAGAACCAACTACTATAATTTTTCTTTTGGAAAAAAAAGTGTTCAACATTAAAGTTCATGGCTTATTTTTATTACAAATAAACTTAAATAACTAGCCGGTTGATAAAAATGGATGATTTTAACATTGTTATATTTTGAGCAATTTTGAAAATAATATACGGTGTGATGAAATTATATTGTTTGTTGTATAACAAATTGACAAGTGCACTTTCAGCGACCACATTCTCCAAATTTTAGTCATTGAAGAAAATTTGGACAAATGACGAATTATTACTTTTCAGTTACGTTTCTATTGCATGATTAAAGTTAGGATCAGTTACAAAAATTTGGTCACTTTGAACTTTAGTTTTCCACAAAAATTTGGTCACCCTTGTTATGTTAAAATTGTCTTTTTTCCGTCCAAATTATTTTGAGGATTTTCAAAAAATATGTGATAGTAAAGTAAGAATCTGTTTGATAAAATTTTATTACGAAATGTGTCAAAAAAGAAATAATACTCTTAATAAAAAAATTTAATTACGGTAGATTGTAATATGTTGCGATCAAATTTTGTTAAGAGTTTTCTTTGTCTTTTTATAATATATTTCATAATAAAAATATAATTCTATTTTAATATCGCATATATTCCGAAATTTTCTATTATTTTATAGTTTTTATTTCACTCTCGCACAACAAAAGTTCACACAATAAAAGAAATGCACCAAAGTTTGAAATTCAGAAAATGAGCAGCACTAGCTACCTCAGGAAAAAGAGGCAGTTATTATTATTCAAAGCAATCACAACCACACACGTGTGTCTCTCACATATTTGTCTCTACACTTTATTTACTATTCTTCTTTTATATTTTCTGTCTCACACTTTTGGTTCTTCTTTTTTCTTCCACACGAAAGAAGGAAAATTAATAAACAAAGTAAAGTCACTTTTACTTACATCCCTCCACGAGGGTTGCTATTCTTCTTATTATTATTATTATTATTTTCTAAGGCCCGACTTGCATATCACCGAAAATAATAAAGATAATTACAAATAAAAAAAATCAAAGTTAATTAGTAATGACTTTATTTTTCTAATAATTCGTGTATTTTATTAATTTATATCAAGTTAGTTAAAGTGCGATAGGTATTATAGTGGAGTAAATTTTTCCAAAACTGAAAAACTTTAATTATATTTCTATTATTCAAGAAATTTTAACGTCGAATATTTATTTGGCAGCGCTAATGAAAAAAAAAATGATGCTAATAATATTTGAAAAATATAAATTCACGATGTGTTCTGATCTAAAAACACATGTTATTTATAATTAAGAACAAATATCCCGTTTGATATATGTACTTTAAGATCGACTATATATTTATTTGTTTAACTTTTTCAAAATATAATTTTAATTTCACAGAGGCAGTTCGAGAATCGTGGGCTTAAAAGTGGAAAATAACGAGTAACTAACTACGCACTAAAAATATTGTAAATTTTGAAAATATAAATAAATAAAGAGAAGAAATAATATATAAATTGTATTTATTGGGTGTGTGTCAGAGAAAGAGGAAACACGAATTTAGACAGGGAGAGCGATAGAGGCAGTGATAAGTCATACAACTTATCACTCTTTAGTGATAAGCGATCTTAGTCGGACAGCTATCTCGCACTACCTCCGACAATGACATCTTTGATTTTGATGCCATTTTTCTTTTTCTTTTTCCATGAATTAAATTTAAGTAAATGTCAGTGGGCTTTAATATTGGGACCCACGTGATTAAAAAGAATAATACACCACGATTAACATTAACAAAAACCAAAAGCTGAGGCAACCCAAATACCTGTACGAGGTTTGCTGAGGTGGTTTTTTGGGAATCCAAACTCTTGTCTTTAATGACTTCCAAATACCCTTAACTTTCCTATTTTTATTTCACATTTTAAATTTTATATACAAAAATATGTTATCGAGAAATTTCTCACAATTTTTTTCATTTATTAATAAAAATTACTAATTTTTTTATTACATACTCTAGCAAATGTAACCAATTAATAATAAAAATAAATAATTTTTAAAACTAAATAAGCCGTATTTAATATGTTTATTATCGATGGAAATAAAATTGTATTTTTTATTACATTTTGATCTAACTAACAAATATGATCAGTTAACTAAAGAAATAAATAATTTTAAAAAAATAAATAAATCATATATAATATATTTATTAGCTGATGAAAATAAGTGTTTTTTTTAATATTTCGGTTATTTTATTTGCCGAAGATTAAATTGGTAATTTTTGTAAGAATGTTTCGTTTTTTCATTCTAGTTTTACCAAAAAAATACAATTTAAAGTGATTATGGAAAATACATCAATGGTGATAAATCAATCAATTTCTCTAGTTTAGTTTACTTCGTAATACAAAAACTCTATGACTTAGATTTATTCAATACTTCTGATTACAACTTTATAAACAAGTTTGGTCGAATACAACGTCAAAATTCAATATTGTTTTAGTGGAAAAGTACCGAATATATTTGTAATTTTAAAATGGGAAAAAAAGTGAACAGTTATGAGATAGGACATATGGTAAAGTTAAGTCAAATGTTGTCACCTAGTTTTGATGGAATAATAATAATAAAATAAAAGAAAAGGAAATGGTATTGGAACTTGACGAAGCTATAGATATATAATAGTACAAAATGTTATAATTAATAGAATGAGGTGGTTGTCGCTTTCTTATTGCCCACCTACCTGCCAAATTGTTTGCAACTATATTTCCTTATGCCTATGCCTACGCCTATGCCTATGCCCATAATATATACATTTAGCCTCTTATTTATATGCATTGCATTTCTCTATTTGCATCTCTACTATACTCAAATGGTCAAATCATTTTATTGGGTCACTAAACTCATTTAATTAAGGGTGATTTTAGTACATATTCATGTTAAACGTGGCTATACCGGGAGTCCCGGTATCGTCCCGTGGGACTCCCGGTTGGTACCAGAACGGTAGTCCTGGTCCCAGTTTAAACGGGGACGGGAGGAAACGGGAGGCCGGGACTCCCGGTCCTGGTCTGATTAAAAAAAATAAAAAAAAATAAAAAATTTAAAACTTAGAAGGATTAAGAGTGAAAAAGAATAAGGATGTAATTGTAATGTTTTAAATTAAATGGAGTTACCTAAAAAAAAAATTATAAGTAAAACGAGTAAACAAAATTAATGTAGACTCATGTTTAAAAAAATGGGTCTCTTAAAAAACGCTTCCACGATTCGGGGAAAATCAAGTGCATAGTAATCTTGATCAACAAAAAAACGTCTAAGGTACTTTAGAAATTTTTTCAAACCAATACTCTACATCAATGATCTAGAATGATTACCAAACCGTAAAGCAAATGAACCTTCCCAGTCCCCCAATATTTTAAAAAACTTGATTCCATTGCCTTAATACAATCTTGGAAATAGTTTCATCTCTATACTTGTCTAAATGTAGTGCAACTGCTGTAATAGTATGCAAACCAAGAAAAATAGGTAGGAGTGTAAACGGCGGAAAGATAACAAGTTTCTTTATAAAAGATGTATAGAAAAGAAACAAAGGACTCAGTCATCTTAATATCATAATCAGAAATAGAATTTTTGCCATGCTCATGGTTAATGTAAGCTACAATAACATCTACGTAACCTACAGACAAAAAGTTTGTTAACATTAAGAAAGTTGAGTTCCATCTAATTTTGTTATCTAAATGTCATGTTCGTTCTTGTAAACCATTGTGCCTAAGACGTCTCTTAAGTTCGTCTACTCTACTTGTTGAGCTATTAATCCAACTAACGTAGTTCATAATTTTGTTTATAGAAGGGTCATAACTAACGGCCCCTGCTTGAACAATAAGGTTGATTATATGAGTTGCACATCGTTGAGGTAAAAGAGAGTCGTTAGTTTGGAGTTTTTCTTTTAAGTCTCTTATCATAGCATTGTTACTTGTTGCGTTATCTAACGTTACTGATATAATTATACGTGTTAAACCCCATTCTTCTAATACAGTAACCATGATATTTAAAATGTTTTGACTTGAATGAGATCCTTCTATCCTCCTAGATGCTATTATACGTTTGTTCAAATTTCACTCATCATCTATGTTATGAACAACAACACTCATATAATATATTTTAGCTTGACAAGTCCATATTTCCTTATGCCTATGCCTCTACCTCTACCCATAATATATACATTTAGCCTCCTATTTATGTGCATTACATTTCATCTCTACTAATACTATACTCAAATGGTCAAATCATTTTATTTTATTGGGTCATTAAACTCATTTAAACAATGATAGCTAATTACCCATATACATTTAGCCTCTTATTTGTATGCATTGCATCTCTACTATACTCAAATCATTTTATTGGGTCACTACACTCATTTAATTAAGGGTGATTTTAGTACATACTCATGTATACTATACTACTAGTAGTATTATAATATTTAAATGGTCAAATAAATCAAGCATGTTTGGTGTAATGAAAATCATTTTGAAAAGAATATTTGGAGTCGAATCTCCTCAAATTCACTGTTTAAATGGTTTAATTTATAATTTGTTTGTGTGTTAGCATATTAGATTTATATATTGTTCAAACAAAATCCTCTTATATATATGTATATGATATTTGTATCCCCAATTAATAATACTAAACTTTTAGAATAATAAAAATACTAAAATGATCATAAAATTTTATTGGGTTCGTAAACTCGTTTAATTTTAATAGCTAAGTAATAACACGTGACTTTAAGTTATGAATTCGTGAGTTCGATTTCTACTAACAATGAAAAATCGCCTTAAAGGAAGACTCATTTCATTATCTCGATGATTCTACTTCACAAAGTCGAATTGTATTATTCAAATTAAGATGGACATGTTTGCGCTGAGTATATGAACTTGGATCCTCCATGTATAAACTAGTCATAAAACATTCAAATAACTTTTAAGTATGAATACATTAATTGTGTATTCATTTTGTACTATAGATTCAAACTAGTTCAAAAGTTGAAAACTATACAAAACCGCTTGGTTATAAAAATATAAGTAGAGTTAAAAATTAGTAGGAGATGATCGTAGAAAGACTCGTTCAATACATTCGTCTTATATATATAATGTATTTTGTAGCTATATACTTTGTGTAACAAAATAAAACCTTTAAATGGAAAAAATATTGCAAAATAAATTGAAGACTCAAATGGGCAGATAAAATAATTAAGGCCCACAAGTTTCTGAGCTGACTGCTGACCTAACAAAACTCTCTCTCTCTCTCTCTAAATATATATATATATAATATATAATATAATATATATCTCCATATAGTTGAAGCTATAATATCAAAGTGCAAAATAGGCGTTGTAGAAAAGTAAGAAAATGGTGAGTGATTGCATGTTTATAACATATGAGTCTATGACACCAATTATATACATATTGATTTTTCTCTTATTTTATATGTTGATGTTATGAGCGAAACAGAAAAAGCAGTATAAGGTAAAATTGCAACATTGTTTGAATAAATGAATGAGAAGAATGTGTTGTGATGTGAAATTATAATAAAAGTTTGACTCTCCAAAACAGAGCACCCTAAAGTTGTTATAAACATGCAATTTCACTTTTCGGAAAACATTTTTTATTTGTCTTCGAGGGAACTTCAAGAAGTGTTTAAACTTTTAATTATCAACAAAAAAATATATTTGCAATTTGTATGCGTGGTTTTAAAAATGCGAGGGAAATTATAATAATTACACCTTAACTATAATATTATATTTAAATATATAATTTTTATATTCTAAATATATATATATATATATCTAAAGAACAAGATTTAATATTTATTTATTTTATTAGATGGTTGATATAGTATAAGGCTATTTAAATGAATGTCGTCCAAAATTTAGTTAACATGGTAAATAATCAGTGAAAATTGTTAAAAGAAAATGTAAAACGAAATTTTTCAAAAATGGTACGCATAAAAGTTTAAAACTATTTATCACTTATTTACAAAATGTTAAAATATTCATAAATTACGAAAATTTAAATGGACTATACAACCAATTTTTTATTTATATTTTAAATTTATAGCTTATTTTTATTTTGGCGTGGGTTTTTGGTCCAATAGAGAATAGACCGATTTCACATAAAATAAAGTGATACCGAAACAGAAAATCGAAACGAGAGACTCTAGTGATTACTGATTTTGGTTTTTTGTTTGCTTCTCTCTTAAAAGGAGAGAGAGAGAGAAGAGTAGTCAAGTCTCACAGTGGAGAGAGAAACTGTAATTTGAATTGAATCCATTTATTTGCAAAAATATATCAAATTCGTTTTAAATTAAATTTAAATAGAAAGTGAAAGCTGAAATGTGTGAGAGAGAAAGAGAGAGAGACAGATACGGAAACCCTAATCATACACATATATATACAGACTCCGTATTATTATATATATACAATATAGCGAGAGAATAGAGAAAAAGCAGAGCTCAGAGAACCATTGTCCTTATCAATTTTGAGAGAGAGAAGAAAAAAAGAGTATAAAGCTTCACACTTTATATATATCTATATGTATAGATAGAGAGAGAGAGAGAGAGGTTGTTGGTAGTGCAGAGAGTTAGCTACGAAAGGAAGAGAGAAGAAATAAAAGAAAGTAATAAGAATAAAAGCAGAGAAAGCAGTGCTGAGAGAGAGAAAGATAGATTTTTCTTTTTAGAAACCCTAACCCTAGAAGAAGAAGAAGAAGAAAAAGAAATGTCCATTTCTTCTTCTCTGCGATTGAGTGCTCGGTGAAGAAGGATTAAAAAAGGAGATTCAATTTATACTCTCTCTCTGTGGATCTTATTCTCCTACAAGCTTCATCATCATCAGCTATTTTCTAGGGTTTGTTGCGATTTCATCGAAGAAACGGTTCGTTTTTCTCTACTTTTTGTTTTAATACCTTTTCTCTTGGTTTTATTTTCTTCAGTATTTGGCGAATTTGAGGTGTGATTGAAGAGAAGAAGGAGAGGGTTTCTCTCTGCATTTGACAGAACAAAAAGAGTGTGTTTGGGTTTTGGAATAAGATCTTTGCACTGGAGCGATTAGGATTACCCGGGACTATGTCTTCTCTAAGTAGGGAATTGGTATTCCTGATCTTACAGTTCTTAGATGAAGAAAAGTTCAAGGGAACTGTTCACAGGTATAGTCAATCCCCTCTTTTTTCAACAAATAATTGTTTATAGTGTGTTGTATGAACCTAACATTATGTAAAATTTGTTGCTATTTCGAATTTTTGGTTACTCATTTTAGGGCTAAAATGATCTCAAAAATTCAGAAAATACATTGGACTGGTTATTTAGCAACAATTTATAAAACGTTGGGTGTTTCGAAATCTGTAAACTTTTATATGAGTATGTACCTCAATTACCCTCTTTTTTAGATTAGGGTTTAGGATTCTCAGAAACCATTGTTATTGAATGTACAGATTAGAGCAAGAATCTGGGTTCTACTTTAATATGAAGCACTTCGAGGACCAAGTTCAGGCGGGAGAGTGGGACGAAGTGGAGCGATATTTGTGCGGATTCACGAAAGTCGAAGATAATCGCTATTCCATGAAGATCTTCTTCGAAATTCGGAAGCAGAAGTACTTGGAAGCTCTTGATAGGTCTCTCTCTCTGATTTTCCCCTTTGTTTGTTTGTTTGTTTGTTTGTTTTTCCTCTCTGTTTTCTGAATTGCCATTGCTTTTTTTGTTGTTGTTTTTCCAGGCAGGACAGAGCGAAAGCTACGGAGATTCTGGTGAAGGATCTAAAAGTCTTCTCTTCATTCAATGAGGACCTTTTCAAGGAGATCACTCAGTTGCTCACTCTCGATAACTTTAGGTCTTACTATTGTTGTTATTATGAGCTCTGTTTTGCTTTTGGGTTTTTTTGGTTGCTCACCGTTGATCTTATGATCGCAGGCAAAATGAGCAGCTTTCCAAGTATGGAGACACGAAATCTGCTCGGAACATCATGCTCGTCGAACTCAAGAAATTGATCGAAGCGAACCCTTTGTTCCGCGACAAGCTTGCTTTCCCGGGATTCAAAAGCTCTCGTCTCAGGACCTTGATAAACCAGAGGTGAAATCCAATCTTCTAGCACGGTCGATCGATTTTACTAATTTATGTATATATATATTCTTTTAATATTAGAGGTTAGTTTTTTATAAATGTTGCTAATGAAATTCACCAAAAAACTTATTTATTTTTCTAATTTTCTTGTTTAAAGTATTCTATTTCTGAAAATTGACATGTGTGTGTTTTTTTTGTTCTTTCTCTTGAAAAAAGTCTCAATTGGCAGCATCAACTGTGTAAGAATCCTCGTCCGAACCCGGATATAAAAACGCTTTTTACGGACCATTCTTGCAATCCGAGTGCGAACGGGTCCCGCCCGCCTCCCACGAACAACCCCCTCGTGGGCCCCATTCCCAAGGCCGGCTCCTTCCCCCCGATCGGGGCCCACGGCGTAAGCGCTTTCTTATTGTTGACTTCTCGCGTCTCTGGAACCGAAAGTCAAGGATCCTGATTTTTGACTTTTGGGTTTGTTTGTTGTGTCAACAGCCGTTTCAACCGGTGGTCTCGCCTTCTCCGAGCGCCATTGCCGGCTGGATGTCAACTCCCAATCCGTCCATGCCTCATCCTGCCGTGGCGGCGCCGCCTCCCGGTCTAGTTCAGCCTTCCAGTGCCGGTATTAATCTCGATGTTATGTATAATTACAGGATTATTCTAGTTACTAGCCACATAAACAAGTATATTAATCTCGATATTATGTTTGATTAAAGGGTTATTCTAGTCACTAGCCTTTGTAAACTATCATATTAATCTCGATATTATGTTTGATTAAGGGGTTATTCTAGTTACTAGCTGTATAAACTAGTAGTATTTTGATGATAGATGACGTTTTGTAAATGTGTTGTAAATAGTCGGGCCAATCTGTTTACAAGATTATTTGGACCTATTTAGCTTGAATAACTCATAAAATTACTCAAATTGAAGAGGGCAATCCGGTTCAAAATTTCCTGTACACGGCTGCCATGTAAACATGATGTCTGTTTAAAATTCCTTATGTTTATGTTGGCTAAAGACCCGATTTTTGTTGATTAAATTATCATAAACCTCTTAATCTTTGTTACTATTGGATTAAAAATATGCTCTGTGTTTTATTGCACGTAGCTGCGGCGTTCCTGAAGCACCCGAGGACTCCGACAGGTGTGACGGGAATGGATTATCAGTCAGCTGATTCCGAGCACTTGATTAAGCGAATTCGCACTGCCCAGTCTGACGAGGTTAGAAAGGGGAAAGACATTATCCTTTTAATTTTTTTTTAGATACCCTATTCGCAGAAGTTCAATATGAAAGGTTATTTTTTCTCTATTCAATAGGTTTCGTTTTCTGGGGTGATGCATCCTGGTTCATACTCGCAAGATGACATCCCCAAAACGGTTGTGCGAAGCTTGAGTCAAGGGTCTAATGTCATGAGCTTGGACTTTCATCCCCAGCAACAAACTATACTGCTAGGTTTGATTACATTGAATACGGTTTCATCAAGAGACTACATTGCATAGAGAAAGCATTTTTTAGAAATTTATGTTTCTTCTTGTTTTCAGTTGGCACAAATGTTGGTGATATCAGCCTTTGGGAAGTTGGGTCACGGGAGAGATTGGTGCACAAACCTTTTAAGGTTTGGGACATGCAAGCCATTTCTATACCATTGCAGGTACTTGCGATTTTCGATAGACGTTATGTTAGTTTTAGTGCCTTTGCTAATCTTTTGCGATTATCAAATTGCAACCAAATTTTCCTTTTTGGATACCAGTCAGGTTTGATGAACGATGCAAGCATATCGGTGAATCGATGTGTTTGGGGCCCAGATGGGCTTATGCTCGGTATGTTAAAATTTGTATTTCTCAGTCAAATTTGTATTTCTCAATCTTTGTTCAAAATGTTGATATCCCGTTTCAAATTTCCCAGGTGTTGCTTTTTCGAAATACATAGTTCAGTTATATACGTACAATGTTCCGACTGGGGAATTGAGGCAACATTTGGAGGTAAAAAGAAAAATGTCTATTGTTTTTCCTCGGTCTATTGGTGCATTTATGTATGATTTACGAATTAACCTCGATATTTGACAGATCGATGCTCATATCGGGGGTGTTAATGACATTGCGTTTGCCCATCCCAACAAGCAACTCTGCGTTGTAACCTGTGGAGATGACAAGTTGATCAAGGTTTTTTTTTCTTCCTTTTTCTATTCGATGCTTTATCAGGTTCTTAAATCTCGATCCATATCTCAAAATGAAATCGGAAATTGCAGGTGTGGGATGCAGTTGCTGGACGAAGACTCTTTTCGTTCGAAGGTCACGACGCTCCCGTGTACTCCGTTTGCCCTCATTATAAAGAGAACATACAGGTACACTCTTTTTCGTGAAATTTGATCAAATCCGAATCCGGAAAGAAAAGCTTCTGATTTCGACGATTCCATGCAGTTTATATTTTCCACCGCCATCGATGGGAAAATCAAAGCGTGGCTGTACGATTGCCTAGGGTCAAGGGTTGACTACGACGCTCCTGGACTATGGTGCACCATGATGTCATACAGTGCAGACGGAACAAGGTTACGAATATTATCGAATCTCTGTTTATGCAATGACCATAATCCGTAAAAAGAAGAAAAGAAAAAGAAGATAAATTTTCTCTTATTGTGTCCAGGCTATTCTCGTGTGGAACGAGCAAGGACGGTGAATCCCATCTTGTGGAGTGGAACGAGAGCGAGGGAGCTATAAAACGCACGTACACGGGCTTTAGGAAACGTTCTTTGGGTGTTGTTCAGTTCGACACTACGAGAAACCGATTCTTAGCCGCCGGGGATGAGTTCCAAATCAAGTTCTGGGATATGGACAATACGAGCTTGTTGACCGCGGTTGATGCTGATGGCGGTTTGCCTGTCAGTCCTCTTATGACTTCATTTATTATGATCTATATATATGTTTTGATTAAGAAGCGTATAATTTTAATGCGAGATTGTGTAACGTGCAGGCTAGCCCTCGTTTGAGATTTAACAAAGAAGGGTCGTTGTTGGCAGTGACGACAAATGAAAATGGTATCAAGATTTTAGCGAACAATGACGGTTTACGGTTGATAAGGATGCTCGAGGGCAGAGCTCTTGATAAGAATCGAGGCCCATCTGAGCCCATCAATTCTAAGGTACAAAAGATTCTTGCTTTACTCTGTTTTCAAACAATATAATACCAACATGGATCCTGAATTAGAATTCTGCGGAATGATGGTTTCTATTGAAAAGAGAAGACCTATTCATATATATCTAGATATGAGATACTTGAATAACTAGGCCTTATAGAAATAAGGACTGACTTATAACTTAATGGGCTTAATTATGTAAATAACCTATTTATATTGCTGAATGATGGTTTTTTATTAAAAAGAAAAGACCTATTTATATCTAAGTATGAGATGCTTGAATAACTAGGCCTTATAGAAATAAAGACTGACTTAACCTAATGGGCTTAATTATGTAAATAAGTAATTAAAATCCTCTTAAAAGCAATAAATAAAAACCCCTTTTGTGTGTTTGTTTTTCAGCCACTGATTGTGAATGCACTGGGCCCGATGCCGAGTGTTTCATCTGCCTCTGCTCCGACTGTGGAACGTCCCAATTTGATCCCTCCTCCTGTCTCTATCACCAATCTCGTAAGTTTTCCTTCTTTCTTTTTTAGTAAGAAGTTCACCTTTCAATGGTGCACGATCATTATTAACAAGGTTGTGTGTACGGATGCAAAATAGCAGAGTCCGGCGGAGAATAGCAGGCTTGTTGATGTGAAGCCCCGGATTTCCGACGAAGCGGACAAGATCAAGAGCTGGAAGATTCCTGATATCGCCGATCCGTCTCTCGTCAAACCTTTACGATTGCCTGATTCCGGAAACCCTGCCAAGGTTAGTATCTAAGAAGATCTCCGCTAGTCTAAGGAGAGGAAGAGAGAAGTATTGAATCCGATTATTTGCAGGTTGTGAAATTGATGTACACAAACAATGGGCAAACGGTGTTGGCACTCACTTCGAGCGGGGTTCACAAGCTCTGGAAATGGCAGCGCAGCGAAAGGCTTCCTTCTGGAAAGGTACGAACTTTGTCTTTGGTGGTGTATGTGTAAGAAATGGAATGTCTAGTTTTGACTTATTTGTTTCGACTTTTTGTTAATGTTTCAGGCGACGGCTTATGTGACGCCTCAGCTGTGGCAGCCTCCGAACGGGACCCACATGACAAACGACATAAACGACAACAAGCCGGCCGAGGAATCCGCGGCTTGCATTGCTTTGTCCAAGAACGATTCTTACGTCATGTCCGCTTCCGGTGGCAAAGTTTCCTTGTTCAACATGATGACCTTCAAGGTTCGTAATTGTTTAATTCCCATGTTCCTCTTTTCAGTTCTTCAAACAAGAAATCTTGTTCTCAGGTGATGACGACGTTCATGTCTCCTCCGCCGGCTGCGACGTTTTTAGCCTTCCATCCTCAAGATAATAACATCGTTGCCATTGGCATGGAGGACTCCACCATTCAGATTTACAATGTCAGGGTCGACGAGGTAAAAACCATCTCTCTCTCTCTCGCTCTCTCTCTCTCTCTGTTCTAATGCTCTGCCTGGGACAGGTGAAGACGAAGCTGAAAGGTCATCAGACCCGGATCACGGGTCTTGCGTTTTCCCAGACTCTGAATGTGCTTGTTTCTTCTGGAGGCGATGCTCAGGTAAATACTAATAATCATAATAAAGAGGCGGTTAAATGCTGTAACTGAGACTTGGTGTTATTGTTGAAGATATGCATGTGGAGTATCGAAGGATGGGAGAAGAAGAAGTCGAGATTCTTGCAAGCTCCGGCGGGTCGGCAAGCCCCGTTATCCGGCGAGACCAAAGTCCAGTTCCACAACGACCAGACCCACCTTTTGGTGACCCACGAAAGCCAGATCGGCATCTACGACAGCAAGCTCGAGTGTCTTCGCTCGGTAAAGACCCGATATTTTCTCCTTTTTTTTTTCTCTCTCTATGAACGAGTATTGAATGTGTGTGGGCACAGTGGCACCCGAAAGAGGCTTTGTCGGGAGCGATATCGAGCGCCATTTATTCGTGCGACGGAGCTCTTGTGTTTGCCGCTTTCTGCGACGGCGCAGTCGCTGTTTTCGACGCCGACTCCCTCCGCCTCCGCTCTCGCATCGCCCCGTCCGCCTACATCCTCGGGTAACTCAACTTGAAGTCAACCATTTGACCCCCTTCTATTATGTTCATTAAGTCAACTCTGATTTCATTGTAGGAGCGGGAACGGGTCGTCGGTGTATCCGCTGGTGATAGCGGGTCACCCGTCGGAGGCGAACCAGTTTGCGGTGGGAATGAGCGACGGGTGGGTCCACGTGGTGGAGCCCGCCGAGTGGGATTCCAACGCCAACAACGACTCGTCAAACCCCTCTCTCAGCGGTCAACCCTCCTCTGACCACCCTTCTAGATGATCCCACACTATTATTATGAGTAGCTAGATATCTCTTTCTATTAATTCTATTATACATTTGGTTGTAAATCTCTTTCTCTTTTCATTTTCATTGTTATTATTTATTTTATTGTTCCGGAAGATATGAAACATGTGTTTTGTTTCAAAGGGTGAAGTGAAATGAATGAAAGATGAAATGTTTTTGTAAATTTTTTGTTGTGTGGAAGGAAAGTGACACCCTGAGAGGCCAATTTTACAATACCTTTTGTCTACTTGAAATAGATATCGATAAATGTGTATTTAGCTCGAAATTGTCAAAAATATATGCACCGTCATTTATTCCGACATAAACGGTAAAGAGAAATTTTGTAAAACGTCTAAAATAGATTATAATATTTATTTTTTTGTTGCTGCGAGAATTAAAAAAAATAGTGATTACGGTGCAGTTCATTTATTTTGTTGTATACTTATGTTTTTTTTGAGCAAGTTTTTAAAAGTTGGTGGTTCGATCGAGGGAGGCCCAGAGAATCATAGTGGACCGGAGGAGCACTGCCGAAAGCGGGAAGTTTTCGCTGCTCTGTGAATCCAGCCTCACTCTAGAGGCCACGTCACCTGGGCCTTCGCTCAGATAACAAGGCCCAACTTCCGGCTTGGAACGGGCGGGCCAGACATAGCCCGACTCCGATCCGACACTCAAAGCCCCCACTTGGGTCACAAGCTCACGCTACTAAGCTCGGCGTTGTATACTTTTGTTAAATATGTCCTCCACAATAGAAAACATCAAATGTACGCGCCTCTATTTAGTTACTCCCATTTTAGTCAATTTGCAAAAGCTAGTCAGACGTGGCATGATTTTAAGGGAAACGCATTTGGTTTCACGTAGAGCGTCCCGCAGAGAATAAATACCCTCTCTCACTCGCTCACTCACTGTGTAAAGTCGAAAACCGGAGATTTCTAGGGATTTTCTCGTCAGGTTAGCTTTCGCTTGGATTCTTTCTTCCTGTTTCATTTACGTTTCTTATCAGTCCCTCTTTTTGCCTCCATTATTGCTGTAACCTTTGTTGATTCAGGCGTCGATGGAGATCGCTCCGATTCCAAGCGAGGATCTGCCGAAACCGGCGACCACCGATGATCCTGATCAGAATCAACTAACCGATGCGCCGATTCACAGGTTATTATCATTATTATCTTTATTATTAGTATTAGTATTCCTTACAAACCTCTGATTGTGGTGATTTCACGTTTCTGCGTCGGAATGAATACTCTGATCTGAATTGAATTTTTAGATCATTGCGTCCACTGATATTCTTAGTTATTACTGTAGTGTTGAATATCACCGTTTCTTGTAAAAATGGTGATATTCTTTATCACTGCAGATTCTTTATTGCAAAACTCTGATCTTGTAATAATACGTATCGAAGTTTTAGCGAGTTGGAGCAGGAAAATGCGGTTTCGGAGAAAGAGGCTCGGGGGATACTCGAGGTCATAGCGTCCACCGGAAGATTCTGGTATTGTACTAGAATATCACCGTTGCTTCTTTTACTGCATTGTTGAATTTCTTTCCTTAATCATCATAATAATCTCTTTTGTTCTTTCAGGCAGGAGTGGGACAAGCTGAAGGCCATTTTGTCGTTTCAGCTGAAGCAGGTATGCCTGAGGTATGCCCTCTGCAAGTTTTCAATTTTTTCTTTCTTCTTCTTCTTGTAAGAAAATAAATCTATGATATAGTTTTCTGATGTGGCTCTGATTTTTTTGAAGGTCCTGTCAGAGTACCCGGAGGCGAAAATGACGACCGAAGACCAAATTGCTTCCTTTGCAGAGCTGATGAAAGGATTGGATGAAGGTCTTCTTTGTTTTCATTTCCCTAGTAACCTAAATCCAAAATGATGAATGCTCATTTTCTAGAGTCTCATCGCTAGAATGATAATAATAACCCTTCTGTTTTTTCTGCTAATTACAGCCTTACATGCCTTTGACCAAGGTCCTCCATTTACCCTTCAGAGACTCTGCGAGGTAATTGACGTTTTACACACACTTCGTAGTTACTTCGAGAGCTCGAGTTTTTGTTCATAATAAATCCCACATTGGATTTCCTTCTAATTTTGGGGTTGTATTGAACAGATTCTATTGGATGCCCGAAGCATTTACCCGAACCTCTCGAAACTCGCAGCGGCTCTGGAGAAGGTATGTCAGTGATGAACATTCTCTTCTGTTATTCTCTGCAATGAACCAGTGATACAAAAGCAGTTTTGGTGTTTTGTCTTAGAATCTGTTAGTGACCTCAATGTTGAGCATGTCCACGGACGCGTACCCGAAAGCATTGGCTGACCCGAAAAAGGAAGCTGAAGAACAAGACTCGGCAACAAATGGGGGTTTAATATCGGAGGACAGCGATACAATCATGACAGAGGCCGAAACAACCACACGCACCTCGCCCGTCGCTGCTTCCTAAGACCATTATACTCCTTCTCGTCTCGCACTATGTTGTTTGTTATTCACATTTTGCTCTTATTTGACATAAAACAATACTTACATTTTCTTCTTCTTCTTCTTAGTTTAACAAACTAGTAATTACCATCATGAATTTTGTATGGGTCATAGTCTCACTGCTTGGTTCCTAAGATCATTATATACTCTTTCCTGCAAATTATGTTGGTCTTTGTTGTGCATGTCACATTCTGCTCTTACTTATTTGACATGAAACAATATTTACATTTTCTTCTTCTTAGATTAAACAATAAAGTGGTGGTAATTACATGATATGTAGGGATCATAGTCTGATATCGACGACGTCACCGTCTTTGAGCATGGTGTTGGGCAAGACGAGGTGGCCGTTGACGAGAACCAGTTTGCCGGCGAGACCCACTCTCGTCGCGGCGTCTGCGGCGGTGCTGCCGCTGCGAAGCCGCATCATCTTGCCGTGGGGCCAACACACGATCACCACTTCTCCCAGAGCCACCGCTTCGCAGTACAGCTGCTCTTCCCATCGTAGCATCGTCCTCAATAACCGCACCTATACATTTTCCATGGAATAAATTTGACGTTTTGTTAATAGCCATCGTGTTTTCACAGAAAAAAAATTATGAACCGGATTGCAGTAATTTTAACTTGTAGCTGGTCGTAAAACACCGATTTTCCTGTTGCTATAGAAGTCTTATAAATAAATTAACCTGGCTATTTACTATTACTAAAATACTGCTTGTTTATACAGCTAGTAACTACAATAACCCATATATATACATACATATATCATTAGAAAATAAAAATAAAAACAAACCTTGTTGTCGATGCTACTATCGGTGGAACCCCACGTGACCAGATTCAAGCTCGGTTTGGACGTGCGATCATCGACTTGTCTTCCATCAAACACCGCAGATACGACTGCCCAATAATCCGACTCCTCTTCTTCCCTCAAATCAATTATTTGAATGAAAGTTGGCAATAGCCGTCCAAACTGATCTTCCTGCACCGAATCAGAAACCCTAACCGTTTTCGTTTCTCTTTCTTAACCTCATATACAACGCGACATAAGAGGGGTGTGAAAAAGGTACCTTGTGGTATATACCGTCTCTGGAGAGAGTGTACTTCTCTAGACACGTGCACCAATCCCCATGACCCGGTTCGCACCACCACTCGTCGGAGACCTGAAGTGCCCAAAGCGTGAGATAGTGATAGTGAGTGTAGCATATTTAGGCTTGATCGATCAGCACAAACGAACCTTCTTGAAGAGCCTTGCATGAGCTTCCCAGCGCTGCGTTTGGAAGGACGATCTTCGATCAGCCACTGCCTCAGATGCTGTCAGTCCAAAGCTCACTGCAACAATCAACTCTCTTCCACCTTTGTCTACTCTGCACATTCAATTTTGATGGGCATCATATAATTATAGCTTCTTGATTCTAACTGAGATTATCCATACCTAATGATGACAGCGGCGAGAAGGTGGCTTGCGTCGACTCGAAGAACTGGGTGTCCGATCTTGAGCAAGCCGTACTTTTGGCATTCCTCAGAAGGTTGGTCTTCTGTGTCTTTGGAAACATAAGAGGGTGTTTCTATTTCAGACTCGTCTTTGGTCCCCAAACCCGAAAGAGGGCTTCCAGATTCCTTGTAAAGCCAATGCGCTGCTGACCCATGCTCTGCGTATTCATGCATTCTCTGAAGGAAAAATAATAGACTTCGATCTCTCAGGCTTAACCCAGAAACTAGATTTGCTAATAATAAATTAACTGTTCGGAAAAAGCTTGGAACCTGCGTTCGTATTTGAACTTCCAACGGTGATCTGTCTGGACCTTGTACTGCCGTGTGCAGTGACTAGAACCACAAATTTGATGTTAAACACCGAATTCATGAAAGAAACAGAAAAAGGGCCATAATATATTTACCTGATAGCCACTAGGCTTTGGATTCACAATGTAATCGTCGAACTCTCCATCAATTGGTGTCCAAAGTCTGGGAAAGTCACACATGAGCAGTGGTGAATGAGTGAATAATATATGTATTTGAATACTAGTAAAAGTTGAGGTGTTGTGGTATACTTGTGTACAATGTCGAGAAGACTGTAACAGCATTGAATAGCGGGCCCGTGAAGAGTTCCGCTCTTGTCTCCGACAACTACTCTTAAAGCTCGCGCATCATACACTTTGTCGATGCCAACTTCTTTTCTCTTCATCTACACATCCACACAAAATAAGAAAACTTTATCAAAATAAAAACCTAAATAAAAAAATGAAGACATGGGCCCAATAATTTGACACCATTAACACCTAATTTTATTTTATTTGGTTATAAGTCCTGGTGTTTATTGCAATTCCTAACGACCTTAAAAGCAATTACCTTGCTGTAGATGCTATATAAACTCTTAAGACGGCCAGACAAAGTCACCTCCATTCCTGGAACATAACTGTATGCACAAACCTAAGAGATAGTTAAAAAGAAGATTACAAACACCAAGAGAAAGAGGTAAAAGGGAAAGGAAGAACGTACGAAGTTGAAATGATCAATTCCCGTTCCAGAGCTTCCTCGCATATTGCCATAGATGCTAAAGCAACTCCCGCGTCCCGTACAACCTTTGGTTTTGTCTGGGTTTCCAAGCACTTTTCTAGTGCATATATATACCTAGACCGCTTTCTCCGATCTACCAAGACATCAAATGGAAATACAGCTTCCAAGAGATCCTGAAGAAAATAGGTACATTTGTAAAGGTACTTATCAGGAGTGCCTGAGAATCCGGTCTGGTATAATGCTAACATTTTGAAGGACTCTATCCCATTGTGATTTTTATATATGATGTGGCTAATCAACTTACCTTCATGCTCGTGACCTCTTCAATATCTGCGGATACGTCGTAATCGGATATAGAGGTATCCTTATCCAAGGACGGTCTCGCACATAACCTTTTTGTGTTTGGCATTTTGATACTAGAGCTCCACATGGAAGCAAGATCAGCTCTCATTTTCTGAAATTTTTGAGGCTGCACACATTGAATCCAACCAAAAAATGGAAACAGTTTTCAGAAAGGAAAAAAACCGAGAAATGAACATATTGCGCAGATAACGTACCCAACAAACTTAGGGCATCGCAAGTTGACAACAAAGAGGATGGTTATACCTGTAGCACCGCAAAGCAAAGATCTTCCAGTTCAGCTTTCAATGCCCACAAACCCAATCTCGAAGCAAGGGAGCACCAAACAATGAGGGTCTCTTTTGCAACAGCTTGAGCCTTTGGTAATGGCAGGGCATAACTGCCAAACAATGTTTTATCATGAAAAATCCATTAAAAGGTCAATAACATATAGATAAGATAAAAGTGAAATCAAATGGTGGTAATAATGTCCATAATCCATATTGATCCATACGACACGATCTCGCATCCTTGTACATATAAGAGAATATGCATGATGAAGCTAGATAATAAATTATACATAATTAGAAGAAAAACAAAGAAAGGAGGAAAAAAGGATACAGTACTTTTATGAAGTAAAGGTCAGTACATGGTTCTCATGTTGTGAAGACGATCAGCAAGCTTGATAAGAACAACACGAGGGTCATCAACCATTCCCAAGAGCATAACTCGTAAAACGTTAGCCTGATGATAAGTGATACAAAAAGTAAGTACAATATATAGAACAAAGGAGAAGCACATACATTGATATTAAAAACATAAAGGATTAAACATGTTGGGCCTCCCAGAACTAATTCGAATCAGTTTGGTCACAAAATAATGTCCATTTTCCAATATTCTGTGAAAGATGACTTGTTAATTAAGTACATGTAGAAAAACCTAAGCACAGTGTGTTTGATAATTTGGCAAGGATCAAGGAGTTCACACGGATATAGGATATTTTTATTTAAAGGGAGATATATGATTTTTAATCTAAAGGGGTTCACAAGCTCTCTCCCGAGGAAAAACAGAGATATCTCCTACACTACATAGAGTAATATGAAACTTGTGTGTTCATTCACATAAAGCATTTGGAGGATGTGGTAAAATCGCGTACCTCTTCTTGCCCAATGGTACCCTGGTCCACATTTATTCTCCGATGTCTCCGTAATAGCTGTATCAGGAGTAAGAAATGAAATGTGTAATAAAACCAACAAAAAAGTGTGCAGAACATGATTATGCATTAGTTTCAGCAATATACCTGATTGATATGGCTGAGCCTGGAAACACCAGCAACTAATTTAGCAACACCCTCACCGAATTGCTCTTCCACACTCACTAAATTTTCAGTCGTATCATCAACCACATCATGAAGAATCCCAGCCACGACCGTCTCAATCGCCTGAACCAATCTTTAAGTTAGCCGATACAAACTGGTATCTTTGTATGAATCGAATATATGAACAAGGAAATGATATCCAGTGGTTCTCGATATGGGAATTTTACATAAAATTTTCATGCATTTCTCCAATACTCCCTTAGTTAAAGGCTAAGTGTTATATATTAATGTTCAAACATAGGATATTCCGACTGAGAGAGCATAGGAATTGTCATTGTGAGATAGTCTTTATCATAATTTCATTTTGTTATTTCGACTGAATTCTCATTATAACTGCAACACGTGAACTGTATATTTAGAACACAAAACCGGAACAAAATTGACATTTTTGTTATTTCGAAGTCTATACTATACTATACGAACTGGTGTCTTTGTATGAAGCGAAAATATGAACAAAAGGAAACAATATCCAGTGGTCGATATGGTAATTTTACATCCAATTCCCATGCATTTCTCCACTGAGTTATCTATAGCATTCAAGCCTAGAATATTTCGACTGAGAGAGCATAGGAATCGTCATTATGAGATAGTCAACTATATATTTAGAACACAAAACCCCAACAAAATAGACATTTTTTCTTATTTCAAAGTCTAGAATTAACTATACTAATTTGTTGGTTTTCCTACACAATTTAACTACGCTATACGAGCTGTTGTCTTTGTATGAATCGAAAATATGAACAAAAGGAAACGATATCCAGTGGTCGATACGGTAATTTTAAATTTTCTATACATTTCTCCACTATTAACCGCTGAGTTATCTATAGAGTTCAAGCATAGGAAGGAACGTACTCTTTCTCCAGTCGGAGGAACCAAGACGGCCAAGATTCTCGCAGTGTGAATACAGTGACTCAAATACGGATCGCCAGTTTTACGAATCTGACCATGATGCGCCTTCTTTGCAAACGCAATCGCTTCTCGCACCTGCCTTCACACAAAATCCTCACACATTATGGACGTTCCTGATTTTCACAGCCACAGAGAATTTATCATTACTTGTACCTTTGGATCGCTGAAGATCGGATATCCAGTCACGTCCACTCCTTCCAACGCAACAGAACCTGGAAATTAAACGAACAAATTCGATTCTCTTCTTCTTCTTCTGTTTTTCTCTGTTCCTTATAAAAGCGAATTGAATTGAAATTGAGAGGTAAAGAGAGAGATAGAGAGAGAGAGACCTGGTTGATCGTCGAGCTTGGGCCACAAAAAATCGACCTTGGTGGAGAGGCAAGCGCCGGAGGCGATGGCAACGGCGGTGACGGCGACTTGAGTGATGGTGGAAGCCACGGCGGCGTGGATGGCGGGAGATCCGGCGGCGACGGCGATGGCGTTCGCGGAAGTGAAGACGGAAGTGAGAGACGATGAGACGACGAACCTAGGCGCGATCAGGCACTTTCCGGCGACGGAGGATCGTCGGAGCAACATCGCTTTCCCGGGGATTGGGCATGACCGCATCACTCTCTCTCTCTCTCTCTGAAAATAAAAATGATGCTTCTTATTATTTTGGTTGAATTAATTAATTGATTATGTATGGCTACGAATGGAGGGAGAGAAATTTGGGAAATCTTTTTCAGGGAATAAAAAAAATTGAAGGGAGAAGTTGCTCTCGTTGAGAGTTGAACTCAAGACCTCCCGCTTACTAAACGGGTGCTCTAACCAACTGAGCTACGAGAGCTACTTGCCTCATCTTTTTTATTTGTGTTTGCCATATTATAACTAACCCAAAAATATTATTAGTACAAGGAAGAAGACTTTGTTTTTTACAATTCAAACTGCATCCAATTTATTTCTGAACCGAAACAAAATAAAGATTTCTTCTTGTACCCCAAAAACATTCTTATTTAGGCCTGTACCATTCCAATATATATATATATATATATGGGTGGGTAATTATAGAGAGAGAGCAAAGAGTTGCATTGATTAATATGAGTTTGATAATGAATGTACAATGGAACTAAGTTACAACTTCTTCTTGTGCTTGTTGTTGTGAAAGAAGAGAAAAGATTAGAAAAAGGGGTTGGAACTAGAAAGAAGTGGATCCGACGGAGGAGAATCCGGCGGCTCTGATGTCTTTGAGAGTTGAGGAGAGCCAATCGAGACCTTCGTAAAGCCCGTCTCCTCTAAGAGCACAAGTTCCTTGGATATGCCATTTCCTGTTCTTCAGATCGAACAGCCCAAGCCCTTCACACACTTCCCGAGCTGTCATCGCTCCTTTCTGTAATCAAGGTTTTCATTATTTATATTGATATGAGATTTTGATTTTTCGGGTATATCGAATAAAGACGACTACACTGATGGGTGTATTGTAAAAATATTCACACCAAAGGATATATCGACCAAAGCTGTGTAAGAATTGAATTTTTTAAATAATTTAAACTATATATAAGTTATTAAAATCAAATATTACAATGTTTATGACAAACGATACTTAAAAATAAAGAACCCAATAACAAATGAGGAATTGCCCAAAGTACCACCTTTTATTTTTGATTTTCCCAAAATCCACCCAAACATAATTTTTTCCCAAAATACAAGTAAATTTCATGTGAAATGACGAAATACCCTTTAAAAAAATAAAACTAACAAAAATGCCCTACATTATACTACTGGCCAAAATAATTAAGAAAAAATTAAAATATTATAAAAAAAATAATTTAGGATTGGAACAGTTTCTACATTTTAAAGTTTAATTTTAGTAAAAAAATAAAAATAAATAATAACTAATTAATATGGATATGAAATAAAATGTAAAGAAATTGTTTTAGGGGTATTTTAGACTTTTGTACTAGTATTTTGGGAAAAAATTAATTATGGTGGCATTTTGGGCAATTTCTCATAACAAATTCCTCCAAATCAGTTATATAGATCCAGTATCGGAAAAATAAAAAACTCGCAAGAATTTCCAAAAAAAATAGAATCTGAAACAAAATAACTTCCTCATACAGACGATATTTGGTCGTATACCGATATGGGTGGGTATTTCAAACCTTGATCAAAACCATGAATTAATCTGAAACATGAAAACCATGAAACACAAACTAAGACTTACCATGTCTTGTTTGTTTGCGAAGACCAAGATGACGCTGTTGAGCATGAAGGGGTCGCTGATGATTGTCTGGAACTCGGCTTTAGCCTTTCCTATTCTCTCCCTATCCAACGAATCAACTACGTAGATCTGTTGGACACACATAAACTTTGCTTGTAAAGATCGTTTCTTTGCACGAAAGACACGAAAAATAAAGAGAAAGAAAAGGGAAATATTACGAGCCCATCCGTGTTATTGAAGTAATGCCTCCATAGAGGCCTGAGCTTCTCTTGCCCTCCCACATCCCAAACCGTGAATATCACATTCTTGTACTGCACTTTCTCCACATTAAAACCTGCAATTCCATTCGCAAAAACGGTGAAGAAACTTTCTTCAAGAAAGTACGACATAAACCATGGTGTATTTGAGGGATCCGGAACTTTCTCGAAAGGCTAAGCTTTAAAAGAAATAAACTGATTTCGTTGCCTAAAAACCGTGAAGAACGTATGACATTAAAACCTGCAATTCCATCACTAATTTCATTCGCAAAACCATGACGAAAGTATGACGTAAACCATGGTGTATTTGAGGGATTCGGAACTTTTCGAAAGGCTAACTCAAAACCAAAAAAAAGAAACTGATTTCGGTGCCTAAATTAGTGAAACGGTGAAGAACGTATGACATTAAAACCTGTAATTCCATCACTAATTCCATTTGCAAAAACGGAGAAGAAAGTACGACGTAAACCATGGTGTATTTTTGGGATTCGGAACTTTTCGAAACGCTAAGCTTAAACCGAAGAGAAAAAGCTAACTTTTCTGCCTAAATTATTCTCTCTCAGCTCCTACTTGCATTCTCAAAACCCACAATTCCATCACTAACGCCATTCGTAAAACAATGAAGAACGTATTACATAAACCCGGGTGTATTTGTGGGATTCGGAACTTTTCGAAACGCTAAGCTTAAACCGAAGAGAAAAAGCTAACTTTTCTGCCTAAATTATTCTCTCTCAGCTCCTACTTGCATTCTCAAAACCCACAATTCCATCACTAACGCCATTCGTAAAACAATGAAGAACGTATTACATAAACCCGGGTGTATTTGTGGGATTCGGAACTTTTCGATACCCTAAGCTTAAACCTAAATTATTCTCTCTCATCTCCTACTTCCATTCTCAAAACCCACAATTCCATCACTAATTCCATTCCTAAAACAGTGAAGAACGAACTACATAAACCCGGCGTATTTGTGCGACTCAGAACATTCCGAAAGCCTAAACTCAAACCTAAAGTTATTATATCTCAGCTCCTATTTTTTTGTTTATTTTCTGTTCCACAAGCATGAGTAAAAGAGCTTCGTTCAACTAAAAGCGCACATTCTTTTACCCCTTACTTCTCAGCTTACATTTTCATACACTAACACTCTTAGTTTTGCCTCTTAACACATATCTAAATTAATTAAGCTGGTTTGAGAAATTTAGGACATACCAATAGTAGGAACAGTTGAGAGAACTTCCCCAATATGAAGCTTGTACAGAATTGTCGTTTTTCCAGCTGCATCAAGTCCCAGCATTACCACCTAATAATCATTGTTTCAAATTCAAACATTCAAAAATTAGCACTAATTAATTCGATCACCTAGTAAGTCATACATATTAAATTTAATTGAATTGTGAGTCAACGTTCATAAGAATTAAAATCAAAATCTGTGGATTTCATTTCAGCAAAACAAAACATAAAGGATCGAATACATATATGTGATTCCTTGACTTAAATTCTCTCTTTCGTCTTCTGAATTCAAGAAACAAACACCTCGTAATAACTAAATCCGAATTGAATACAATCTGAGCTGATAATAAATAACACTACTAATAAAGCATCTGAAACGCATAAATTTAAGAGATATTTAATGAAGACCTTGAGAAAGTGAAATTCACGAGCCGGTCATATATTAGCAAAATTATTTATTTAAAAAGAGAGAGAGAGTGTGTGAAATCGAAGGAAGAGAAGTTAACTCGCATCTCGGTGTTGCCGAAGAAGGCATCGAAAAGCTTGCGAAAAGCTTGACCCATGCTCGTCTCTACTGCGAAATCAAATGAATGAACAACTTCGTGTTTTCTTCCTTTTCCGTTTTCCTTCACGATAGAGACGAAATCATTGATTCTTCGATTCGGTTCGATTGGATTCGATCTTTCTGAGAAGAAAGAAAGGACTGGCAAAACGTAGCGTTTCTGCTCTCTCTCTCTCTGTCCCTTTTCTATTTCTACATTTTATTATTCTTCTTCATGTTTTAATATTTTATTGTTAAAAAAATTGGAAAATTTCAACCCACCACATTGATGGACTCAGCTCATAAATAATGGGCCTCAAAACCAGGCCCAATAAGAAAAAATAACAAACATAATTAAAATAGAATTTGTCAAGGTATCATTTATTTACTACGTTTGTTTTCACAAACAAATTTTTTTTTCCAAAATGTCACTAACTCAAGTGTGCAAAACTATTGCTTGTTAATTCATTTTTTTCACAATTTCTCACCAACTTGAATTAAGACATTAATTTAATTAAAATATATTATGATAATTAAAAGTTAATTATAGTCATTTACACAAAGTTTGACTGAATATATTATAATTATTAAAGAAATTTTAGTAAAGAAGAGTAGTATAGTATTTGCTGGTTAATAAATCAGTAGTATTTTAAGAAGAAAAACAAATGAACTATTATAATAAATAAAAAAGAATAAAAAATGTGAGTTGGGAATGAGCACGTGAAACGTATTTTCCAACCCCCACTCATACACAATTTTCCTTACCCATCTTTTTTATCCAAACCAATACGACACGTGTATAAATATGACCATATCAATCATAGAGTAATCGAAAAACACACAAAAACGCTACAAAGCAAAACCTCCCACCACCAATGGCAAACGCACACGTGGCAGTAGCGTCGTTCCCGTACGGCTCTCACGCGGCGCCGCTTTTGGCGGCGGTGCGTCGTCTCGCGGCGGCTTCTCCGACGACGCTCTTCTCTTTCTTCGGGACACGTCACTCCAACAAGTCCGTCTTCGCCGGCGATGATGACGTGGCAGGGGTGAGAGCGTACGAGGTGTGGGACGGGGTTGAGGAGGGCCGCGACGTGGCGGCGAACATGTTTCAGGAGCGAATCGAGCTTTTCATGGTCGCCGCTCCGGCGGAGCTCCGGCGATGTTTCGCGGCGGCGGAGAGGGACTCCGGGAAGAAGGTGACGTGTCTGGTGACGGACGCTTTTTTGTGGTTCGGTGCTGACGTGGCGGAGGAGATGGGAGTCCCATGGGTCCCGTTATGGACCGCGGGCCCCGCTTCCCTCTCGGCTCACGTCCACACGGACTTGATCCGAGCCAATAATCAGGGAGGCGGGATCGGCTTCGTGCCGGGAATGGAGAAAGTCAACGCCGAAGACTTGCCTCGGGAGGTGGTCAACGCCAAAGTCAACCCTTACTTTTCCGAGATGCTTCGGAAAATGGGAGTCGAGCTTGCAAGAGCTGAGGCGGTGTTCGTGAATTCGTTCGAAGAGCTCGATGAGAAGATCACGATGAACTTGAAGTCGAGGTTCAAAGCGTACCTCAACGTGGGACCCGTGGCGACAGGTATTGATATTGGTGTTAGTAATTTAAGTTAAATTTCGTACTCACATAAAACGAATTTGCAGTACAAATCTAACACAGAGAATTATAATTGTTTCCTATCGGTGTAAAAAATACGTTCACCTATCGCTCGTAAATCTCGCACGTCGATCAGCTAACTGCTATTGATCGAATATCGATAACGATTTCTTTTGTATATTAGACTTCATACTCAACAATTGGGAGAAATAACAAAATTATATTATTGCTTGCTTTATATTTAGAAGAGAAAAGTCTCGTTTGTTTGTTTTGGTTGTAGATTTATTGTGATTTCTTTATAGTATTTTTGTTTAGATTATCGTTTGATTTACTTTTGTTCCCTTATAACTAGTTTTACTAATTAGTAGAAGAACATTTTGTATTTGTGTAAGTTTCGAAAAAATAAGACTTTATATATGTAAAACTTTAAATTCAATTTTAGTGTCGTTGAAAACTTTTTGTATTTCATTTATGATCGCCGCTGTTCTAGGAACAAGCTCTTCAACAAAAGAATCAAATAAACAGTTTATTTCACTTTTAGCTCATTCAAGAACAAAAGAGTTTCTTACCCAATTCGATTTCTCTCAATCTAAACTAAGAAAAGAAAATCCAATAACAGGTGGCGACGAAGGAGGACGAGAATCCCTTGCGTGGCTCGACAACAAAAAGGCGGGCTCGGTCGTTTACCTCAGCTTCGGCTCAGTGACAACCCCGCCAAAGGAGGAGCTCGTTGAGGTGGCGCAAGCCTTGGAAGAGAGCGAAGTTCCGTTCGTGTGGTCCCTCAGGGAGGATGCCAGGCCTCTCCTTCCGGAAGGGTTTCTAGAAGCTTCCGGAAGGAGAGGATTGGTGGTGGAGTGGGCCCCGCAAGCGGAGATACTAAGGCACGAAGCCGTGGGAGTGTTCGTGACTCACTGCGGATGGAACTCCGTGTTGGAAAGCCTCGTCGGAGGAGTGCCCATGATTGGCCGGCCTTTTTGGGGCGACCAAAAGTTGAACGGAAAGATGCTTCAAAGCGTATGGGAAGTTGGAGTTTGCGCATCGGGAATCTCGAAACAAGGCCTTCGAAAATGGCTCAGAATGTTTCTCGAGCCAGAAAAAGAAGGAAAGAGAATGAGAGAAAACGTCGACAAACTCAAAAAGTTTGCCGAACTAGCAGTTGGACCCAACGGAAGCTCCACCAAAAACTTCCAACGCTTGGTTGATATTATAATCAATAAAACCTAAGAGAGGAGATTCACTTTCCTTGTATGCTTTTTTTTCAATTATGAATTAAATACATGTTTTTTTACCCATGGTATCAAGATTAAAGAAAGAAACGCAAACAAAATATTAAGTCATCTATTAATAAAAAGCCAGTTGGTGAGTTTAAATGTTTATTCTCAATTCAATCTCAAAATTAATTAATTTCAAAACCACTTCGCTCTAGTAACTTTTTTTTGTAAAATCTGTCTATGATTACGAGATGGTTATTTAATTTTTTGAAAGGAACGAGATGGTTATTTAATCTTGGTATGATTCCGTGATATGTTTGTCTATTGTATATAATAATTAAAGATCTTAACTGATTCATTTTCTAATGATAATATTTTCTTTTTTTAATGATCTCTCTCTATCTTTCTTTCTTAACTCTATATTTCCGTACATTTTTATAGGCATTGAAATTCATAAAATAAAATAGTTCATTTTCTACTATAAGTTTCGTTAATTGACTTTGAAGGACACACTTTCTAAATGACAGTGCACACGAAATTCTCTTTTAGCCAAGAGTCAAGATCGATTCTTCTGCATAATAATAATAATAATAGTAAAATGTTAGGGAAGAAGTCAAATAAAACTAGATAAAGAAGAAGACGGAGATGGGAATAAATAAGACGAGACGAAGGTTGACGAAGAAGAGAAACTTCGGTGCCAAGAAAACTAGTCTACATATAAAAGAATGATATATAAGATACAAAAAAAAAAATGTCCAACAAAAAATACAAATGAAAAAAAGATGAAAAGAGAACGTCACTGGAATAAAGTGGGGATATCATCATCGACGCCTCCGAAAAAGTAAGAGTACGCGTCATCCTCGTCGGCGGAGTAATCCGGAACCGGATTATTATCCGGAATCGGAATCGGAATCTGATATTGAGGATCCGGAACTGGAATCATATTATACTGATGATCCTGCTGCACCAAATGATGATTTTGTTGCTGTTGATCAGTATCCGCCGAGAAAATTGAATCTGGAATCGTATTCTGATGATAACACGGATGATCCTGTTGCAGATACTGATTCTGATGATCCGCAGAGAAAACCGAAACCGGATAATTGTTACCTGGAATCATATTATTCTGATAATAGTGATCCTGTAGTAGAAGTGGTTGCTGGTGAGGATCCGCCGAGAAAACCGAAACCGAAACCGCATCGTTAACCGGAATCCGATTCTGATAACACTGATGATCCTGCTGCTGAGTATCCGCGGAGAAATCCGAAACCGGATAATTATCCGGAATCCGATTCTGATAAGACTGCTGATGATAATCTTGGTGCTGAAGAGGTGGATCCGCGGAGAAAGAATTACCGTCATCACCATCGGGAATCAGAACGTGAAGATACTGATCCAGATTCTTCTGATTCTCCGGCGGCGGAGGGAGAGAGGCGAGGTATTCGGAGGCGGATTTGAAGGCGGCGTCGAGCTGGCGGAGGCGCTGTTGGAGGAAGTAAATGGGACCGGCGACGCCGTAAACGAGGTCGTTGAATCGATGATCGGCTTCGAAGACGAGAGAAGCCACGGCGTCGTCTCTCTCGTGAGGCTCCACTCGCTGGAGGAGCTTGGCCACGTTGCTGGCGCCGTACACGCTGTGAACTCTCTCGAACTTCTCCGTCCACGATTCCGCCGGCGAAAACTGCGCCGCGAACGGACACTCCGCCGAGCACTTCCGCCGCTGCGCCTTGCACGCCGCGCACGGACCTGACGAATTTTGCATTCTTCAAAGAAGAGAGAGAGAGAGAGAGAGAGAGAAGGAATGAACGAAAGATTTTGTGATTTCTAGTGAGAGAGAGAGAATCACTGTGTGTGTAACAATAACAACAAAGATATTTTAGAAATCCACGTGCGGTATTGTTTATTCTGTTATAACTGAATTGAGATATTTTAGTGGGTTACATTGGGCCCAAGTGAACTCCTCACACTATCACATTCATCAGGGCCCAAATGAACTATCTCGTTCATTCTAACCATATTTGTCTACATTATATATATAATATATATATATCTTTAGACCCAAATATATATATATATATATATATATATATATATCATTTTCTAGACTCAAAATATGAAAAATATACAGACTAAAGTCATTTTATATATATATATTTCATTTTTTAGAGACAAAAATATGAAAAATATACAAATTAGACTTATTTTTTTTAAAAATATTTAAAAATGAATTTTAGTTCCAAAATTAAACCAATACTTTTATACTCAAACTTTCGAAATAAATATTTTAATGGATGAAATTTCGAGGACAATTACAGGGAAGATCGGGAATGTACGAAAGATAAATAATAATAGAAAGGAAATGATACTAGTGTCTAAGTCCGAGCCTAAATGTTACAATGAGTATTTATAATTGAAGAAGCCGTTTAATGAGCCCCGAACTTGTTGACCACATTACATGTCGAGTTGGACTTGACTGCAACTCTGTTTGACGCATTGATGTGGTCATATTAGAGAAGTTTGATGCGTTTTCTAAACAACATCGATCATTTTATGCATTGAGCTTGAATTTGACTGTATGACATTTATCCCTTTTGATATGAACTTATAGAAGTGGTTTGAGGCATCTTTTAACAATGTCCTAGTCTTTAGAACAAATAAATCCGGAAGCTCCACCAAAAACTTCGTAACGATTGGTTGATATTATTATCAAGAGAACCTTGAGGCGAGGAGATTCACTTTCCTTGTATGCTCTTTTCTCTCTTAATAATTAAATAATTTTTTACCTATGGTATCAAGGCTAAAGAAGAGTGTGCAAGTAAGAAATGCAAACAAAGAGAAGAAGAAGCCATCTATTAAAAAAAAACCAACAAAAAATACATGTAATGGACGTCTCGTCCAAATATCCAACTAAAAAAATAATGAAAAACACCCATTTCTGCTTAAGGATAAATATACCGAGTAAGAAATGTAAAAATATCTGCACAACTCAGCCAGGTTAGAATAATAGATTACAGCTAACACGACAGAATCATCGATGTGCAAACGTTCTAAAACAAATGAGCGCCTATAATATATATATATATAATATTATATAATGATATATTAATTTGGGGTCTCTTCTTCTTCCTCTAAAATCAAATCAGAACCAAACTTGTCATCATCTTCAACCACCACGAAATCAGGCGGGCACGGACGGGGCTGTGTCTCTAACTTTATAAAGAAAAACAAACTTACAAGGAAGAGTGAGTCACCGGGGAAAAAATTGACCAAGTATTAATTAGCCTTGTCTTTTAAGAATCCAACATCTCGTCTTGAATCTCGTTCGGTGCAATCAGCCCCGGAATCGACATCATTCTTTGCCTCTCTCTTTCTCTCTGCACCGCTGCCTCTTCCGCGTAAAGATCTTTGTTGTCCTGTACACCAACAATACACAGTACACATATATTATATGAAGATAAAAAAAAAGGACACATAGTTTTCACAACAATGTGTATATATGCTTACCTGGGCTGAGAATTCTTTAGACTGGACAAGGAAGTCACGGATTCGGTCCTTGAATGCAGACAGGTCGTTCCTCGCCTCGAACATCCCGTTCACGAATTGAGTGACCTGAACTAGTCAACATTAGAGATGATACCGATTTTGATGTTCTATTTCTGAGTGGGAAAATAAAATCGTATTTTCGAGGATGTTATTGTTATAGCTTCGACAGCTTTTGGGATCATCTATTTCGGACTACCCGGTTTTGGCTAGCTACCCTCTGACACTAATTTAAGTAATTTTAGCCGCTCTGATCGCTCCAGAGATTGGCCTAGTGCTTTTTAGTTTGTATATTGCATATTCAAAGTTGAAGCATTCTTTCTCCCCTCTTTTATTTCAGAGTCTTGAGTTTCTCTTTAAAAAGAAGTGGGAAAACACGAGAATTTTTTTACCTCGGCTGAAGTCATGTTGGGGAATGAGGTGCTCAAGAGCTTAATGGTGTACTCCCGAACAAACATGGCATTGTTTGGATGCGAATACGAAACCGTTGTCACGTCCCACAAGGGCTCTGTCAGGGCACCGTGCTCCGCCTGCAAACAACTCAGCTTTGTCAAACTCGAGCGCAGATACATGTGTACATACATATGTGTATATATATAACCGAAAAACATACCAGGCAAAACAGATGTTGAAGCACCAAAACATGCAACTTGAACCCGGGCTTATGGAAGGTGTCTGTCAACACAGCAAAAATCTCTTGCTCGATATTCAAGAAGTAGCTGCGGTAGAACTGATTGCAGAACTCGGAATTCTATTGCAAGAAGAAGAAGAAGAAAAACATGTTAGTGTCTTGAATCGAACGTATGAGAGTTGAGCAACAACAGACAAAAAACTGAACCTGAAAGTTCTTCAGCATCTCCAGAAGGAGGTTGAGCCCGGTTTCCGCAATATTTCTCTCCGTGTGCCGGAAAGCCCAGATAATTGAATCCATGACAAGCTTCAGTTGCTGATGCGTAGCAAAATCAGATCTATTAGCGAGGAACAAAAAGGAAAAGAAGCAGTTGGTTTATGCAACAATAAACTCAACACAAACCTCTCCCGACAAGCGAATCAATGCTGGGAAACAATGTGTTGCAATTGCACGAAGTAATGAAAAGAATTTGAGGCGATGCTCAGGATAATCTTCGAAATTTGCAGTGATCATCTGCAGACAGAGCACACAATAAATGTTAGAGACCAGCAAAGTATTCCAAGCTTCAGGGCAACGCTTAGAATTTATAAGATGGCCCATCAAATACTCACCCCAAGGGTGCACTGAAAGACCGCTTCGAAAATGCGAGGCACATCATCAATCATTGTCGATTTGTACCTGAAACGAGGTGAAGCAAAATCAAGAGTAAGATACTTTGTTAATGTATGTATATTAAGGACAGAGGTGGTGTACTTGTTAATTATTGTGGCAAATAAGGAGAGAACTTCAGACTCCCGAGCATCAGGCAGATTCCTGGCATAATCTCCTAGAACAGGGTCCATCATTGGTGGCACAAACTGTTTTCCTATTTGAGGCTGCTCTTCTGCTTTGTCCAAGAACGTCTCAATCAGCTTAAGAGTCTCCCGCTTCACCGATCTGCTTCCACAAAAAGCAAACCAAGGATAAATAACCATACAACCAAACTCAATAGCAAAATTCGTGATGGATCAAACCTCAGCAACTTCACGTATGACGTTTTAGATGCAAAGGCATTCCCTTCTGCAATGTTGCTGGATACAAGCTCGCTGTACATCCTGTTTAAGAACTTGTTTATGTCAAGAGCTAAAGAAAAATCAGATATATTTCAAAAAGATTACAGCGAAAATAGATAGATAAGTCAAACCAACAAAGACTTACCTGTACACATTAAGCATGTCCAGAAAGATTGTTGTAATTTGGGATAAGAAATATGTTCCAAGAGAAGTGGCAACACTTGTATTTGTCTGCAAAGTTATAACTTGTTTAATTAAACCTCATCCCCATGGAAAACTGAAACCAACTAACGAATTCCTGAGTGGCAATAACAGAGACTAGGGAGTCTATTTGGGATATGAAAACAATATTTGAGAAAGCAACATTTCTGTTTTGCCCTTTTTACCAACTTTTCTATCCCACAATCCACATGAAACAATGAACCAAAACAGTTCACCTACGAATCAAAATAATAAATCATGCCACAAATACATGTAGAGTGATAAACTCAAGCAAGAGAAAACAATGTAATATTGGTAAATTTCTTTCATTTTATATAGTTAAACTCGGTTGAAATCTTAGTTAAAAAAGGTTATCAAGGCCGTACCTGCAATATGTTCAACACCGTCCTTATCACATCTTGATCCTTCAAGTAATCAGCAGACACTCGAGCCTGGCCAATAATTTCAGCCCATTTCTGTACAGAACATAATGGTAAAATTACAGCATTGTATTTCTTCAACCTATCTTTGCCTATTAGTGAAAGCTGAGAAAGTAGAAACTAGACCAACCTGATTGGGGAGAGCCATTAACCTCTGCAGATACTCATCTCTCTTCTGAGGATCAGGTTCCGCTTGAATCATTTGGCCGACCTAAGTTGAACAACCATTTCACCTTTATGTTTGTGTTCATAGAAAGATATGAGAAAAAATAAATGCAAAGCCAGGAACACAAGAAAGCATACAGATTCATAAAATGTATGGATCTGGTGAGGTTCAAGGTCAGCGACAGTTGTTGCAAGGCCCGTAAGAAGTTCTGACACAAAAGGTTCTCTTTCTCCAACCTGAAATCAAATGGAAAATTCAGTAAAAATGATTTAAATTACGTATGCCACATCAGTTCTTACTACAAAACTTTCAACGTTGTATATTATCAAAAGAATAAACTAATTATGGAGACATATTGTAGCTTTATCTTTATGTTAGGATAGACTAGAGCTGCCAATAAGTTCTCCAGCCATATCAGGGACTGGTCTAGTACTCTTATCTAATATTTCTGTGTTCTCTTTATCCTTGTCATCTTCTCCTTTTTTTATTATCAATATTACTTGTGGTCTCTCTAAAAAATAAATGTTAGTAAATATTACCTGATTAATTACAAATTTACGCTTACACTTCTGCACAATCTTCAGAAAAGTATCACAGGCCATATCCTGAAAGGTATCGACACATAAATTTAATACACACTCGATAGAGGAGGATAAAAGGCCAAGAAAGCATTCGAAGATGAAAAGAAATTAGTAAATTCACATTAAGAAAATTATAGTACCTGAACTCCAGGATGTATTTCATGCATGAACTCAAACAACTTGTTCACTACGGTTTTTAGAAACTTCCAATGCGCTCTTAGAAACCTTGGATACTGCCCCACGACATACCTGTGAAAGAATATCAATTGTGGGAGGGAAACGAAAACAAAAAAATACCCAAGGAGGGAGGAACTAATATTCTTTATCACTAAAAAATTTAAAAAAAAATCCTCTCACCATCCTCGTGAACTTCTATATATGTCAAGTATCTTAGATAAAAAACAGATGCAAATGCACAAGCATTACAGCAGTGGCGAAATCTTACATAATGTTACTAGCAATAACAGCTTTGTTATCTTTTCCCTTGGTAATTTCGCACAAATTCAGCAAATCACGAATGACCATCACCAAAAATCTGTTTTCCTGCAAAACAAGGCAACCCAAGACAATGTAACAAAGAGAAAACGTTGGATCCAACAATCAGGTTTAAAAAGAAAATGTACAACAACAAAACCATATTGATATATTCACGTACGAAAACGTTATATAACCGCATATTGTTTCACCGAGCAGATAGAAAATTATACCTGTTCTTCCACCATGGAACCAGAGATAGAACCTATTGCCCAGCATAACGTGTTCAAGTTATTCCAACTCCAATCCTCGCCACTCAATTGCTTATTTAGCTTTCTCAACATCTGAATGAAACAATATGAAGAAACTATTAAATTGGGCCATTAATGAATCAGGTATATGAATCATACTCAGAACTAAGTTGCACAAACCTACCCCATACAATATTAGAAAACGTAAGTGATTTGTTTCATCAAATTATGACATTAAAACCAAGAATTACTTCAAAAACATAGAGTAAATAAAATGTTTCATATGTACCCTAGAACTCGAAGCTAAGCTCCGAAGTTAGAGCTACATAATGCTATATATTACAGCTGGTACTCACACTAGCTTCTGCTTGGTCACTTTTAATTCTAGTATATCCGCAGTTAGTTTTTCCGTTAGATACTTATCCAACGAATCAAGTCATGAAATTGTTTACCTGCTTCTCTGTGTCCTCGTGGTCAAGATGAGACAAGTATATGAGGGTCTCTCTCATGATCTGAAAAACAATAGATAATTACATTTTGCATGAGTAAGAATCAAGACATTAAAATCCCAGGCAATGAATGATCAATAAATAATATAGTGAGCACAAGTAACATCCTAAATCTAACAAAACCACTTCAGATGAAGCTAGCCACATTTGGAAAAAAAAAAATGTCTGGCTGAAACCATAAGGAAGAAACTCGAGTCTATTATCATTTCATAGGTTTTTTATGCAATCTTGATAATTGAGAAACACTAGTAAATTTTACTGACAAACTTGAACTAATCCCTCCGAGTGAACTACTCTAACCTTGTATTGAACAAGAACATCATTGTCCTTCATCGTCTCCCGAACAATATTTCCATTCTCGTCTTCAACTATGAGAACCTCTTCAGGTTTAGCCATGCGACAAATCATGAGCATTCTCAACTTTGACATTGGTTCAGCATACAATAGCCGTCTCTTCTGCTGAAGTTGGTTCCCAAGACCATCTGTCATTCCAGGCAGCGGCATCTGCTTTCTCAACACGAACAGAAGATGAGATGAGAAACTCTGGCACTTTGCCCATATTATAAAAAAACGAATAAAAATAAACTAGCAAAAGAATCTATATTTACCACATCAAACGGAAACCACAATATCCTGATTCATCAGTTAGCATCATACTTTCACCCAACATTACATAATAATATCTGAAAATTGGTACTGATGAAGTACCTGCAATCCCATCATATTTGATGTTGCTGCGGGGTTCTCCATATTATTTTGTGCCTCAAACAGCTCCAAGACGAAAGAATTCCAATAGTCTAAGCATACCTGTTGCATTTTCAAATAATAAGGTACCATGTTTTAGCAATCTCACCAGTAAGCACTCAGAAATCAGGACAAAGTCGGGAACGTTTTATACCTTGAAAACCTCAGTGTCATCGACGTAAGAGATTTTGATAAGATATTCAAGACCCATCAGCAGTATATTCTCGGGAGGGGTCTCCAGTACACGGATGTGCGACTGCACCCAAGAGAAGTTGGTATAAGAAAGTTGAATTTACCACTGTTCCAAACCAAGAAGTGATAATGATGCAGTTCTATCTCGTAAGATTCCTTACAAACTAGTAATTTTCCTTAATATTCACGATGAAGACCGAATTACATAAAGTACAAAATAATTCAGGACTGGAAAAAAAGTCTTACCTTGAAGAATGAAGTGAAAAACAGAGCCAAGTTTTGAATAAAAGCCTGGAAGATATACAAAAACAAAAGACAAGTGTAAAGCAATAAGATATTCGGGTTAATAAAAAGGAAACAAGTCACTTTTAAACCAGAGTAAAAGCTAACCTGTTCTTCATCAGACCCTTGTGCATAAGCCTCAGGGATGTTTGTACTGAAGGAGAGAATGGTCTGAACAGACCCCGATTGGAAGAAAAACAAACAAAATTAACAATAATACAATAATACAAACTCACGTAAAATGTCAACCACCACAAAGATGTGCTATGTCAGGTTGAGATATGTAGTCAACTTCCATTTGAGCTTCAAATTGTAAAAAGAAAAAACGAGAAATTTGATCGAAACTCACCTGTAACTGCCCCATGAAAATACTGTACATCTTAACATATTGTGAATCATAGAAGTCTCCAAAACTCAGTGCAGCAACCTGTAAAATCAGACCAGCTAAAAATGAAAACATATTTTTCAAAAAATAAACACACCTAAAACAGACAAGACATACCTCAGTCAAACATTGAAGAGTGAGATTCCTATATGCGGGCATAGGAAAAAACTTCAACAGTGTTTCAAGCTGCACCACATACACATGAAATCAGATACATTAATTTTTTTAAATATCTTTTCAAATGAATACGAAATAGCAAGGATGTACCAGTGGGGACTCGAAAATATAACCCAGGGGAATCCACGAGAGAAAAGCATGCAATGTGGATAGCGTAGCACGTATAAGCTCAGTTCTTTGAGATGCTGATAGAACATACAAGCACAACTCATGAATGAGTTGAAACTCGCTGCAATAAACAATTTTTATGTTTAGTAAACAAGGTAACCATTTGCAGGAAATGATATAGTACGTTCTAACGTGTTGACCAAAGAAAAATAACATGAAAAATATGTTAGACTAAGCCTATATCCTTGATGACTTACTCACCTAGAAAGATCTATCCCAATACATTATAAAAGAACATAATATCATAAGCCCTACAGAAAGAAAAAAAAAAGAGAAAAGGAGTATAGAAACAATGCACGATATACCAACGACAAGAGAGAGAGAGAGAGAGAGAGAGAGAGGTGACTACCTGTTCAGTGATTGTTTAAGTTCCTTGATCTTATTTTGAGTCATTTCTCCCCTTGAGAAATCAAAAACTTCTTCGCTGAGAAGCTGTGGAAACACGGTATGTTAGAGGACTGCATTGACAAGCGAATCAAAATAAAATGCAGACACTTGAATCCCACCTTCAATATGGCCATGCAGTTCTCGCAGATAGTTTCACTAGTTTTAGCAGCTGAAACCAAATCAGGAATAAAGCTTTGCCACCTCGCTGGCCAATCATGCTTTAAAATCTGTAAATTTGAATTGAACATTTTATGTCGTGAGAGAGATGAACAATATCAACTTCGAATGACCCCGAAACAGAACCCATAACAATCATCCATAGCACATACGACAACAGTCATAAAAAGAATTTTGTTCCGATATGATATATTGAGTTTACCTGAACCAATATGATATTCAACTTGTTAACATACAGCCTTTCTGCCCGGAAGGAAGCATCATTGCTCGAGAGCTATACAGAACAAATCAAACACAAAATTAAAGACTACAATAAAATGAATCTTGTAAATCTATACAAAGGAAGCATTCCATCTATATACTTTATCCTAGGGACAATCCAACATATCTTGTACCTGAACAATGACTTCAGATATATAATTCTTCATTCCATCACGCTGTTCCACGGGCAACGCATTCCATCTATACTTGATAACGCCTTCTAAAACCTGCATACAAATGAAATCAAATTTTATCGGTATAAAAGGGAAAGACGTCCCGCCAAAGATTAATGAAACCCCAGTCACTAACAGATTGATATACTAGAATATGAACCGACCTGCAAAGCAAAGAACTTGGTGTTCAGATTCTTCGTGTTTCGCAGAATGTGAACAACTTGGAGCCACATGTCCTGATTATTTTGCAACTCCCGTAAGATCTGATCTGCAGCGGTCCTCTGCTTCCACAAAATGAGGCAAATAAACAAAGTCAGTGACCACTTTATATAAACAGTAAAAATAAAGCGCATTAAGGTGAAAATCGCAAGTCAATTCGGAACTCGATTGCAATTCTGTAACCCTACAATTTGATGAGTCAAATACAATTAAAACCGCCAATGTGGCATCAGAATGTACAAACTGGAAACACAAAAGAGAAAACTAAACAATCAATTTTGACTCGCAGCCTAAAAACCTAACACCAATTTTCAATTCTTTAGGCTAGTTTGTATAGCACACAATAAATCAAACGTATTCTCTATCCTAGAGGTTGAGATCCCTAAGCTAATAAACCCTAACCCACACAGAAACGCACCGGCTTAAACCCAAAGCATATCGAATCAGAGAAAGCCTACAATTCAAACACCAAAACTCTATCGAAACGATAACTCGCGCATTCAAAAACAAAATCAGGAACGAAGAGCAAAAACGAACACGGAAATGCTTTGAAAATTATAAAATTGAAATCGGTAGAGATTTTGAAACACAGACCTCTTCCTTAGATCCGGTGCCGTAGAACGCAGCGACGGTGGCGTCGAGGAGAGCGACGTCCATCGGCTGGCTCAAATCCCTAAGCTTCTCGGCCGCCATAACCAGAAAGAGAACGGAAAAATAATCGAGGTCAATCAATACTAAACCCTAGAAAAAAGCCAGAGTCCTCTCGGAGAGCGAAAGTGGAGTGACCAAAACCCTAGAGTGAGATGGCAGACTCTAGAGAGAGAAAGAGACCGGACGAAAGATGAGGGATAATAGTTACATATAAATTATATATATATGTAGAGAGAGAAAGAGAGAAATCAAAGGAGAAAAAGTGTGAATTTATAGAGAGAGAGAGAGTGGGAAAGAGTGCTCAAAGAGGGAAATAAAACAAGGACAGGCTTAGCTTGAAAATGAAGCAGAAGTTTTCTTTCTAGAGAGAGTTTCTAGAGAGAGAAAAAACAATGAACGGCTTTTTATTTATTATTCTTGATTTATTTCTTTTTATTGTAATTAGAATAGATTTATTTTGTATTTTCATGCCTCCTCATCTTCCCCCTCTTTTTTTTTATATCATTTCTACCTTATACGGTGGGGTTTTTTCGGATTCAAATATATTTTGGGGGTAGAACTTAAAAATAAGAAAAATTTAAGGATTAAAAAAAAGCAAAATCTTTGACTATCAATATGATGAGGTCCTGTTTAGCAACTAAAAACTTGAGAATTAAAATATTCAGTATATTTAGAACGGACTACCTATTTAATTCAAAATTAAGTTTATCATTTCAAATTTTACTTCTAAGATAGCTTTAAATAAGCAAACAATTCAATTCATTAACCACCAATTCTATTCAATTCAAATATGTTCGTTAAACAATTTCAAAAAATGGACTATCTAACTCTCCACACGATCAACCTTAAAAAAAAAAAAAAAAAAAAAACTCTCCACATGATCGCATATTAGATGGAGAACTAGATTTATGAAAATAAGGAAAAAATAATTGCGAACCAAATAAAATGAGTTTAAAAACTAATTATGTATTTTCGTCTTTTTATGTACAAAGTCAAATTACTTATCTAATAAAATCTTCGTACTCGTCATGTGAGTACAAACGGTGTCAACAGTAATCATTGTCGATTCAAATTTTATAGGCGATGTAACTCTATCTGACGATGCAGAGCTTGCAGTAGATACTGAATCATTTACTGGAATTTGAACATGTCTTGATCGCTAAAAAGTTTGGATTCATCGTATTGTGCGTGTTACTAGCGCTTGTACATTTTTTTTAATAAGGTTATGTCACTAACATGTTTAATTTGTAGCTAATATATTTGGGTTCACGGCCTTATTCGCTCTACGGTTGAGCTTTTGTAAATTCCTTTTGCTTACACTAAAAATTTCGAAGGCTCGCCTACTAGTTCTTCACGAAGCATACAACACATGTAGTGGAGATACATAACGATTCCCCGATATGTCATAACACATGATCGATATCAATGACGTCACTGACTATGAATCTAACTACATTTGTCAAATTTTATAGTTGTGTGTGAGTTTACGCTTAGATATATTGATGGATGATTATAAGTGTCAATTTCAATTTATGAGTCTTTACATGACAATGTAGGACAAGTTTGAGCTTGATTACCCAATTTCGAGAAAACAACGACCATCTGATGTTGAGCATTGAAGAGCAATCAACTCGTATCGAGTGATGAATGAAGACTTACTCGAGTGAGTGAAACTCATGATAGTGCATTAGCCAAATAAGAATGAAGCTCGGAAAATAAATTGAGTATTTTGCTACAACATTTTCATTTTGCTATGATATAGGATTATAAATGCATTTTATAATAAGGAACTAAAGGGCGTTACTTTTCTGCATACTACTTAAGGTTCGACAATTGTAATACACAAATCTTAATGAATACAACTTCGCTTTTGCTTATGATTTTATCATTCGAACTTTCTTTGTATTTATTTTGAATATTAACAATATGAGTTCGAGTCTCGTATAAAAATAATAAATTAATTTTTCACTAGTGGTTTGAATTCATATTTTTTCGGCTTCACGTATATGTTCAAAACTAAAATATGTGACAATTACTTATATGTAAGTATTACATGAGTTATTTTTTGGGAATTAATTATACATATAATCGAGCAAAGTTTAAAATATATTAATTGGACAATCTATTAATTGATTGTAAAATCAAGATTTAGATTTGTAAAATTAATTAACTCAATAGACGAAGCAATTAAAGCAACCAAGATACACCTAATTTTTCACACATACAAATTTATTATAAAACTAAAATTCGTTTAAGGAACACTTTCATATTTGGAAAATTTCAACCGGAGCTATTATGAAATTCGTAGGAACTGTCTAAATTTTTGACGATTTTTGTTAATATTGCACGTAACAACGATATGACTCTTCGTCGTAGGGATCTTAAGAATATGATACATTAATTTTACGAAATGTAATATATGAATGAACAAGAGAACAATGTGAACTCACTCGTATCTAATTGTTTTTTTTTTAAAATTAAACGAGGGAGAGAGAAGAAAATCCGATCAACTATAAAATACGAAGATCGGCCAATAAAATTATATCACTATTTGTGATTGAGTATTTTAGGATTTTTCCCACACTCTTGCTTATCATAGTAGAAACATATTTTTGCATATTTTGTTATCCCAATATTAAATATTTTTAAATAATAAAACATCAACCATTAGATCTTATTATATTTGTATATTTTAATCAACGAACGGGCTTGACATATTTATAGAGAAAAAATACAAAAAATTACATAGAAAAGAGAAATAAATAAGAGAAGGTTCAGCTATAATTTTATATAAATTCAGATGAAACTGCAAAATGTATAGTTTTTGAAAAATATATAATACTTTCTCCAAACACTTTAATTTACGCATACTAAATAGCAACAAAATTAGTAAAGTTCCCTCTTCGTCAAAGGGCTACTTTGTAAATACTCTTCGTTGAAGGACTAATGTGTAAATATAAGATTGGGCTTGTATCGTTAAAAGATATTTGGGCTTGAAGCCCAAATGCAGACGAAGGAAAAACACGGAGAGATTCACAATCAATTCGGAGAAATTACAGAGAGAGAGAGAGAGAGAGAGAATGACGTCGGTGGTGAAGAGTGTGTTCAGAGCGATCAGAGAAAGAGGACTCGGAAGCTTTCTCAGGGAGATCAGAGAAGAAGGATATTTGTCAGTTTCTATTTCTCCTAATTTATTTATTTTGATGCGTTTCGTGTTTTGACGATTTTAATTTTGGGCGTAATTATCTCACAGTTTTAGCCTAGGCATGCTTTTTTGTTTATGAGCTGAAATTATTGTTCTAGGTAAACCTGGTTAAGATGATCGATTCTAGTTTTTTCTTGTTTTTGATTTTGTTTCTGTTGCTAAAACTGTAAACAACAACAAAATCGAGCTTCCTATTAGGTGATTTGTTTGTAATTACAGTGATAACCTTGTTGATTCTCTATAGAAATTGAGATGATGATGATAATACATCCTCATCGTTCATACTGACCTAACTTCGGATTTGAAATTCTGCAGGAATTGCCTCCCTGATGGAAATCTTCTGTAAGTAATTTTACCTATTTTTTTTTTTATTGTCTGAAATCGGTTAAAAGTATATCGTGGTATAGCGAATTTGCTATGATGTCGTGTCTTGATTCTAATGAACTTTGTTGTGGAACTTGGGGCATAGTTTCCTTTTTATTTGTGAGTTCATCGGTTATGGAGATGAAAGAATTGGTTGAAGGTTGAAAGTAGATCCCATATAGCTGTCGAAAACAAATGGAGCTTTGATTACTGTGACATTTGGGGTCAAGTAGTGACTCGAGATAGTTTAGATGGACTACTTTTGTCAAATTGTTTTGTGTTGTATCGTGATTCGTGTGATTATTAGGCACCGGATAATCCTGAAAAAATATCTTCCTTTACAATTATAGAACATACATTTTATTGCACAATTGCAGACGAGAACGAGAATGAACAATGAACAAAGAAATTTTGCGAACTAGTTTCAGTATCTTTTTTAGTCTGCAGATCTAAAAACATAGTTTGATTCTCTGTATTTTTACGTATCCTTTGCGTATCTTCAGTACTCGTGTTACCTAGCATAACGTAGTTGATAATTCCACACAATTTCGAAGTTGGAGTTCATGTGTTACATGCAGCAAAAAGCTGCCTTAAAGAAAAAGTTTACTTCTCTGTTCTTCCGTGAGTTTTCTTTCTTATTGTTTTCTTTTTGCGAAACGCAACGATCACGATGTTCGAACAAATATAGGCAGACGAAAATCCATAACATCGGAGCTAAGGTCGTGGGCGTCGATAAATTTGGGAACAAGTACTACGAGAAACTAGAAGGCATGCAATACGGTGAGTCTCGTTCTTGTGTTTATTGTGAAGGATCAATACTCTAGAAAGCGATGATGGTTGATGATGAGTATTGATATTTGCAGGCCGTCACAGGTGGGTCGAGTACGCCGAGAAGAGCCGTTACAACGCCTCTCAAGTTCCGGCAGAGTGGCATGGCTGGCTTCACTACATCACTGACCAAACCGGAGACGAGGCAAGTCGTTTTTATTACGTAATTTTTTTTTCCGAAGGCAGCTTTTTTCGCTGCAGTTAGAGGATTGAACCCACGACCTCTTATTTGAAAGTGCCTGAGATTACCAACTTAGCTATGCTAGGAACCACATTTTTGTAGCATATTATTTTTAAGGCAGTTGATGATTGAACCACGACCTCTTATATGAAGGTGTACTAACTTAGCTGTGCTAGGAATCACGTTTTGTACCATATTCTTTATCGCTGTAGTTGATGATTGAACCACGTTTTTGTAGCATATTTTTTTGAAGGCAGCTTTTTTCGCTGCAGTTGATGATTGAACCCATGACCTTTTATTTGAAATTGGCGTGAAATTACGAACTTAGCTATGCTAGAAATCACGTTTTTGTGAAATTACGAACTTAGCTATGCTAGAAATAACGTTTTGTAGAATATTTTCTTTTGAAGGCGGATTTTTTCGCTGCAGTTGATGATTGAACACCACGACCTCTTATCTGAAAATGGCGTGAAATTACCAACTTAGCTATGCTAGGAACCACGTTTTCGTAGGATATAAATGTGCAAAAATAACAAAGATGTGATTTTTTTTGCAGCTTTTGATGTTGAAGCCTAAGAGATACGGGATCGAGCACAAACAAAACTTCTCCGGAGAAGGAGACGAGTACATTTACCACTCCAAAGGCCACGCTTTGAATCCGGGGCAGAGAGACTGGACCAGATATCAGCCGTGGCAACCCACCTCCAAGTGATTCACTTGTTGCTTTCTTCAATCAAGATTTTCCGTTGTTTTAAGCGCATTACGAGCAGTGTTCGTGCTCGGTTTATTTAATAAAACGTGATTCAAGTTTTTTGGTTTTGGATGAGACAGTTCAAAGCTGCGAGACTCTTGTGTTTTCACTAATCATGATTCATGTGTTGTTTGGTTGGTAAAATAATTGAAACGACGAGCAAAAAGCACTTAAAAAAGACTGAATTTGGTAGGTGTGAAACGGAAATGACCACACAAATCTTGTGGAGGCTAAGCATTACAAGTATCTCAAAATAATTAGCATCTCTTAAGAGGAACAGTAATTAATACAGTAATAGCGAAATAAGAAAGAAGAAGAAGAAAAAACTCAGACGTACGGCTTGACTTCCTTTTTCTGGTGATCAATCTGAGAGAGCAAGCGAAACTGGGAAAATGGCTACACTGACCTCTCTGGGGATGGTATCGCTCTTCTGATTCTGTATTCTGAGTTTCAAAGTTTCAATCAATCAATCGAACGAACCGATCAAAAGCTGTTTATCAGATGTCTTCCGGCGAGATTCACGACGACGAGCCTCTTCTCCGATCACACCATTCCGACTCCTACTCCGTCGCCGCCGCAATTCTTCCGTCCGTATATCTATATGCATATCTATCTATATATCCTCAATTCTTCTTCTTCTTACTGTTTGATATCTGTGTGTGATTTAGGTTTCTTTTCCCTGCTTTGGGAGGACTTTTATACGGCTATGACATCGGCGCTACTTCCTCCGCCACGATCTCCGTACAGTCGGCGTCCACGAGCGGTGTTTCGTGGTTCAACCTCTCGTCTCTCGAAATCGGCCTCATCGCGAGTTTCTTCTTCGCGTCTCTTCTGAATTCCTATCTGTTTTTTCCGGTTCATGATTTTTGATGCTATCGAGTCCTCTCTCTTGTCTTTTCGCTACAGACTAGCGGCTCCTTGTACGGCGCCTTGATCGGCTCTATACTGGCCTTCAATGTCGCCGATTTCGTAGGTATGTACTTGCATACATATATGTGTTTTCATGTGAGTGTTCTGTGATGTGATTCTCCTGAATTGCTATATATATGTGTTTATGTGTGTTCATGTGACTTGTGGTGATGCGATTCTCTTGAATTGCTGGATATATACGTGTATAATATATGTTTGTGTGAGTGTTGTGTGATGTGATTATCTTGAATTACTAGGTATGCATATACATACATACATACATACATACGTACATATGATTGTCTTGTGTTAGGACGCAGAAAGGAGCTGATTGCGGCTTCGCTGTTCTATGTGGTCGGAGGATTGGCCACGGCGGGGGCACCAAACTTGGGGATGATGATCGTCGGTCGCTTTGTGTACGGCGTCGGAATCGGACTGGTATTCTTCGTACCATTGAAATGGTGTATTTGTATCATATGATTGAATTTGAATCTGAAAACCTGTGTTTTGGTAAGGCGATGCACTCGGCTCCGATGTACATTGCGGAGACGGCTCCGTATCAGATTCGAGGACGACTCATCTCTCTCAAGGAGTTCTTCATAGTGCTGGGTATGGTGGTGAGTCACATTTCTTGACTCTTGCTCATAGCTCATTTCCCTCTATGAATCATAGTTCATTTGACTCTGCTCCTAGCTCATTTGACTCTGCTCATATTGGTGGGCGCAGGGCGGTTACGGAACGGGAAGCGGGCTAGTGGAGGCGGAGAAGGGGTGGCGGTACATGTACGCGGCGAGCGCGCCGGTGGCGGTGGCCATGGCAGCCGGTATGTTCTGGCTTCCGGAGTCTCCGAGGTGGCTACTTCTCTGCGCCGTGCGCGGCCGCAAAGGGGACGCCGCCGCAGCAGCTCTCAAAGCGGAGGCGGCTCGCTGCTTGTGTCGCCTCGCGGGCCCCGCTGCTGAGCTGGAAGAGCTGCCATTGGAGGAGGAGAAAGAGGCCACCTTCGCCGAGCTCTTCCGAGGCAAGTGCAGGAAAGCCCTCGTCGTCGGCGGCGGTCTCGTGCTCTTTCAGCAGATCACTGGCCAGCCCAGTGTGCTCTACTACGCCCCTTCCATTTTTCAGGTACTCGTTGCACCGAATCCTCGTTATTTTTTGTTGCCGTTGTTATTAGAGAAATTGGGCGAAATGCGACGTCCACTATGTTTATTGACACTTTCAGCCCTCTTTCTTTTTTTCTCTCGGTTTGTTAAAAACCTTCTCTCCCGGTTTCTCTCTATCCAAAAAAGTTTATCTTTTATTTTTTTTAATAAACAGTGATGGATATAGCATTTCGGGCAATTTCTCTTATTATCATTATTAAATTTTTAAGTTATGATAGATAGAAATTGAATTTGAGATTTGGGGAAAAACTAACTCTTATCTTGAATGATTTAGAGTGAAAATGTTTATTCTAATCGTATATACGAAGAGTACAAGTAAATGACTTTATATACCCATGAAACATAAAGGAAAATACAATGAAAGAAACATAGAAAAACAATTTATGCTACTTGCTGTTTAATAGACATAAACGACTCATATAGACAAATTTATCTTTAATAATTATTATTATGATTAGAGTGCAGGGTTTTCGGCAGCCTCCGATGCCACACGGGTCTCCATCTACCTCGGATTGCTCAAGGTAAAGAGGTTCAGTGAGTATGTGTTTCTTGAAGGAAAGAATTTGATAAACTATGATTTGATGGTTGAAGCTGGTAATGACGGGGGTGGCGGTGGTTGTGGTCGATAGACTCGGGAGGAGGCCCTTACTTCTCGGGGGTGTTTCTGGAATGGTAATATATATATATATATATATATATACATATATAATTGATTTGTTTTGCATTAAGACTATAATTGAAATGTCGGGTTCGGAATAGGCAGTGTCGTTGTTCCTGCTGGGATCGTACTACCTCTTCTTCGGTGCCACGTGGATCGTCGCGGTGGTTGCACTGCTTCTGTACGTCGGATGTTATCAGGTAAGTATTTGTATCTACTGCTTTGGTTTGGCGGGGGTAAAACGGGAATGATGAGTGGTGAAATAATGTTAATCAGGTAAAGTATATTTGAAATGAGAAATTTCATTTTCTAGATCTAAAAGTATGAAAAATATTCAAATTAGATCCATCTTTTTAAAATATTTAAAAATGGACTTTAGCCCTAAAATCGAACCAAAATATGCTTATACTCAAAACTCATAGAAATTCACACGATGAGATACGATAATTTTTTGTACGATGAGATACGATGCTTTTGAAAATTTTGATAATAAGAGTTTTTTTTGTCCGATTTTTTATTAAAGTTCATTTTTAAATATTTTTAAAAACATAGGTTTAATCTGAATATTTTCCATACTTTTGGGTCTAGAAAATGAAATCTCTTGAAATTTACTTGTTTGGCGGGGTAAAACGAGAATGATGATCGGTGAATGTAACAGCTGTCGTTTGGGCCGATCGGGTGGCTGATGATATCGGAAGTGTTCCCGCTGAGAGTGAGAGGCAGAGGTCTCAGCATCGCGGTTGTCGTAAACTTCGGGGCGAACGCTGTTGTCGCTTTAGCCTTCTCGCCCCTCAAGGCAAAACCACTTTGGTCTCTTCTAAAGTCACCTAGGAAATGGAAGAAACATGTGAATTATAAGATGTTGTTGGTTGTTTTTCTTTTTTTCAGGAGGCGATCGGAGAAGGAATGTTGTTCAACGTGTTCGGGGCCGTTGCTTTGCTTTCTCTGGTTTTCATCTTCTTTGTAGTTCCGGAGACCAAAGGCCTCACTCTCGAGGAGATCGAGATCAATTGCCTTTGAAGATAATTATTGTAATTTACCGTTCCAACTATCGAAACTCCGAAAGTTTTATTCGGGACACGAAAGTATGATCTTTCACAAGTGAACAATACTATCATTCTCCTTTTATTTGTATAGATTATGTTTTGCTTTCATTTTTCTTTGTTATTATCTTTCCATTTTCCTCTCTTTTCTTTTCCTTTTTTCCTATGGAATTTCTACATTATCAAGATTTGTGTGTGTTGGGTGTGATTTTACTTAGGATCCTAAGCTCGGACCATAAACTCCGACAAGAGATGCCTAATCGGAAGTCAACGTGGCTAATTTCTTCGCTGTTCATAGAAGCGTAGAAAAAAGAATGTTCAGGGACGAGTGACGTGGCAGTGAGTCAGAAGATAAAAGGCTGAGTGACGTGGCAGTGAGTCAAAATTGCCGGCGATATAGGAAATTACGTACTCATATCATACCTCACTTGTTTTATTATAAAATAAGTCAACTTGGCTTCTATACCTTTGTCCTTTTGTCTTGACTTTAATGACTTGGAATGTTTAAAGGCTGAAACTAATTAGTCACCACAGAAACAGTCCTACGTGGCAGTTTTCTATGCTCGCTTATACTAAGTTGGAGAAGATTAAGATTTTAGTCAAATACTGATCTTATTATGGTATTTGTATTATTATTTCATCACGTGGACTTACCTAAAATGTTGATTCCTCACGAGAATGAGAATATAATGACGTCCCTTTATTTATTATATTAAACTACGTAACTTGAGTTTCTTAATTGTTTTTCTTTTTATATTGAAAAAGTTATGTAGACCAATCAATATCTACGTCTTACTGACAGAATTAATATACTTCTTTATTCTTCTCTCAAACCCATTGTTTCTATATACCATTTGTTTGTTTTTTGATTTTTGTTTTTCTATTCCAAAGTTTATGTATCAAAACAAAGAGCCAAAAGAAACGAGAATTATTAACCAATCGTTGGACCAGTCAATCATGATTCATGAACTTTAGGTGTTAGTTTTTTCAAGTGGGCTTTTAACGAAAAAGACAAATGAATTTTCCTCTCATCTGTATTTCGAGGATGGTGATTGAATGGCGGCTATGCAATACTGATTGCGTCTTCAGAAAAATCATATTTTTATTTTATTTATTTATTTTTCTGTCTAGTGGGTGTGTTACACAATACTATCTTGCTTGTTATATATAAATGTGTTATCTTTTCATGCAAAAGTACTCATCTTTGGTATACATAACAAAAAAGAAATCTCAGCCATGACTGCAAATGATGGTTTACGCGAAGAAGAAGAAGATTGTAGAAACTCGAAGAAGGTGGCGAAGCTGGTGAACCCGTGGAACTGGTATCCATACACGTGGAACGTGATATTCCTGGGCACGTGCGTGTTCGGGGTGATGATCGACCCGCTATTCCTGTACGTTCCCGTCATAAACTCCGACAAGAAATGCTTCGCCGCCGACGATCGCATGAAGTACATCGCTGTGACGCTGCGAACCCTGACAGACGTTTATTCGTTGTTTCACATATTTATGCGGCTTAGAAACGCCGCGAAGATGGCCGACAAGCTGAGAATCTCGCTCTTCTCGGGGCTTCCATGGATCCACCTCCTCGTCAACATCTTAGCCATTCTTCCCATCCCACAGGTAATTGCGTGCCAACAAAACATTACTTATGTATGTCGGGTCCGGTTTTAGAACATTTTTTAGGGTCCAAAGCAAATTACTTTTTATAGATATTTTAAAAATATTTGTTTAAACTACTCGGTAATATTTACAAAAAATTAGCGTTTTACTCATGTTTACGTTTGATAATTTCATTATACCCAACGTTTGTTTAATTTTTCATAAATATTCAAATAAATTTGTTAACGATATTAACGAGTCTAAAATGCCCTTCAAATCGTTTGGGCGGGAATCCAAATAGGGCTAAATTAGTCCGAAATTTTTGTTAACAAAACCCAATGGGCATTTACGAAAAATTTACCAAACGTTGGATAAAATGAAATTCGTAAACTTATATATGGGTATTTTGCTAATTGACTCCAATATTTAAGCATGTTAGCTAAAAAAATATATTAATTATGGACATTTTTCTATCTTATTTATAGGTGATAGATTCTGATTTATTTATGTGTAGGTGATAGTGTTGGGATATCTTTCGAAGTTTGCTTCATGGAGATATTTACGGGTTCGGATAAGTTTGAATTGGTTGCTTGTGCTGCAATACATCCCGCGACTCATTCGAGTGTATTTCTCCGCCAAAGAGCTCGGGAGAGCTCTCGACTCGCTGACTTGGCATGTGTGGATTCGCGGAGCTTTCTTCTTCATGCATTACATCATTGGTGCACACGTAAGAATGCTCACTAGTACAAAATTAGCCTTTAGATGCAACAAATGTTTCTTTAATACTCTATTCTAAACTCTTTGGGGTTTCAGGTGTTCGGGGCACTTTGGTACTTTAACGCGGTGTTTCGAGAGACGACGTGCTGGCACAGAGCATGCAAAAACATGTCCGGATGCGATCAGCCGGTTTCTTTCAGTTGCGAGTCGCAGACTCTGGTTCGGAACACGACTTACTTGAAACAATTTTGCGCCGTTGACCCGACCAACCCCGAAGCCTTTGACTTTGGAATCTTCTCGGAGGCTGTCAAGTCGGGTATCATCCATGGAACTGATTTTCGCTCCAAATTCCTTCGCAGCTTTTGGTGGGGCCTGTCAAGTCTCAGGTATGTAAATATTTGACCTCTTTCTTTTATACTTCTTTAGTGTTTCTTGCGTGTTTATGGTTTGTCCTTTTGGCATGGCAGTTCGTTCGGGCAAAGCCTCGAGACGTCAATCGACCCGTACGAGAACCTTTTTGCTGTTCTCATCTCAATCTCGGGATTGCTTCTGTTCTTGTACCTCATCGGAAATCTACAAGTTCGTTCCTTCAAAATCACAGGCTTAATTAGTATATATACTCTTGTCTTAATGGTTCAACGTTCAAGGTTTGATTATGATTAACTGTTTTGATGGCAGACGTACATTCAATTGTCGACGACAAAATCAGAGGAAGTGAGAAAGAAGATCAGCATGAAGCGCCCTGAAATCGACTCCTATCTGACGAGTAACAACCTTCCAGCTCACAAGAAGAATGTCGTGATTCATTACCTTCAACAAGCCATCAGAAACGACAATGAATTCGATGTTAAGAGCCTCTTGGCTCTTCTTGAAGAGCGCACTGACCTCGACACCGAGGTTTGATTCGTCGTCTACATCGATTAATTGAATTATGCGTGATTTATTAAGTTTTATATATACAATTGATCGTCTAGTAAATATTTATTCTTCTGTCATTGATAACAAGAACATTATATATAATAGCTCTTCTTTTACCAGAACTTTTCGTCGTGGGTGACCAAAATTATGAGCGTGAAGAGACGCAACGGAAACGCAGAGATTTGGATTAGAAAAAACGAGATTGGGCCAGAAATGAAGAGTAAGATCTTGCGATATGTAGAGCTAAGATTGGCCGACGGAAAAGACACGGACGTCGAAAATCTCATGTTGATTCTTCCCACCAAACTCGGACTGTCAATCAAGAAATTCCTCTGCTTCCCAATATTGAAAAAGGTATTTTTTTAATTTCTTGGCTGAGGGGTTACCTTAACAATAATCTTTTCCTTTCTTTATTTTTTTCACTTTATTTTTCGCTAGATTCCGATGCTAGAGAACATAGATGATCACGTATACCGAATGATATGCATATACGCAAAGCCGACGATATATGCGGAGAAGAGTTACGTGATTCGCAAAGAAGAGCCCATTGACTTCTTGTTGCTTGTGACACAAGGCATCTTGTGGAGCCTCGGGAGCGAGAGTTCTCCCACGAAGCGAGTTCAAAAGGGAGATTTCTGGGGAGAAGAGCTTTTGGAGTGGAGGCTTAGAACGACCTCGTACTCGGAATTTCCAATTTCAAAGTCAAACTTGAAATGTCACACGAAAGTCGAGGGTTTCGCTTTAATGGCCGTCGATTTGGAGCGCGTGTTGACCAATTGCTGGTCAAAGTTTCCGATTTCTGGCGGATTGAAGCCCTTCGCGGCGTTTTCTTTGCAAACCGGATTTCGTCGCTTCATTCGTAACAAAAAAGCAATGGAAAATAATAAACTTTCCATTGTTACAAGTTATACATGAGACTCCATACATTATGAATTCATTTGATATACATTGTGTCTTGAGAAATTATATGAGCTTGTCATTTTATTTGGTTTCAAAGAAACCAAATGTAGCTATACCCTTGTCTAAGTCAAGTCAACTTTTTCATTGGAGGAACAAGTCAAGTCAACTATGTATAGCCAATATCTTTGATTCACTCGTACTATTAATTTTTTAGATCATTTTGCTCAAATGATTATTGATAAGAAAATGCCAGAATGCTGAATAATCAGAAGTGAACGTACAATTTGTTTGGAAAAAAAAAGAATTGAATGTACTAAAAAACCTATAATCTGAAGTACTAAAAATTAAATGTTGAATATTCCTCTCATAGCTATTTCGAGGCTGGTGCTTCGACGACACAATAACTTGTAACACGAAATTATCAAGTGACTTCTGGGACCCCACTTTTAACATATATATATATATACATTAAATATATCTAGGTAAATAAGTCATAGATAATTTTAGTATATACCAATCTAAATTAATAGTCATTTTAAAATTACTCAACGTTTAGTAAATAAGTCTTAAATAGTAAAATAAAATCGTTTACAACAATTTTGAACAAAAAATGCACAAAAATTATTGAAAATTAAGCACAATATTAAAGATAAATGGAGCTAAATATTAACTATAAACATATATCACATAACAACGGTTATTTACAATTCATTTATAAAATTACGTTTACTCTTTCCGATCTTATTAGAGATTGACCTAACGCATTTTAGTTTCTGTTTTGTTTCTTCATAGTTGAAGTTCTTTCACTTTTATAAATTTTTGTTTCCTCTAAAAAAAGAAAAAAAACAATTCATTTATAAAATGTAAGGTATATCCAACCAAATCCAATTTTTTATAATAAATATCGACGTCTCTCAGTCCCAATCAGATATAAATTGCATCTTCAATAATTCTTTATGTTTTTTATTATGTGTGTAAACATAACATATTCCTATATATATATATATATATAAAAGACTTAGAAGACTGAAGTCAATCTGCGTAATATTACTTATGTGTATGAAGTTGATGAGATTATTAAGACTGAGTCTCTCACTACCAGGAAGCTGACAAATCAACGGTCAACTCTGCATGTAATAAGTCATCTCAGTCCTGATCCATATTTACGTGTTACGAGCTTGGTTTATATATATCCATCTCATATATATAGCTTTCATTCCTCTGTAATCTCATTCAATATTCATAATAAAAAAGGATTATGTATACAAGATTACATAAACCCATGACTGCAAATGATGGTTTACCCTTGTCTTTGTCTTTTATGGGCTTATAATATGCATAACTCAAGTCAACTAGTAAGTCAAGTCAACTATGAATTCACTCTTTCTCTCAAATGAATTATTGAAAAGAAAATGCCAAATGCTGAATAATCAAAATTCAGAATTGGATGAACAAATAGAAAACCTTTAATCGGACGTACTAAAAGTTAAATGTTGACTATTCCTCTCATGCTGCTTCGACGACTATTCAAAATAATAACACGAAAATATCAAGTGGCTTCTGGGACCCCATTTTTAATACCCAGCCTCAGAATAACAATGTTATCTGCATATTTCTTTTATGTTCTGTGTGCAAACAAACAGATCTCTCTCTATATATACATCTTATTGCTGATTCAGAGTCCATAGAGAGAGAGAGAGAGAGCCATGACGAGAAGGAAATTCAGTAGATTGATAAGAAAGAAAGAGAAGGAAGAGTCGAAGAAGGTGGAGAAGCTGGTGAACCCGTGGAACTGGTATCCGCAGACGTGGTACAAGGCGTTCGTGGCCACGTGTGTGCTGGGCGTGATATTCGACCCGCTGTTCTTGTACGTTCCGACCATAAACTCGGGCGAGAAGTGCCTGGCCGTGGACGATCCCATGATGTTCATGGCTTTCGCTCTCCGAACTCTCACCGACTTCGCTTCGCTCGTTCACATGTATTGGCGCTTCCGAGACGCGCAAAAGATGGCCAAACAGCTTGGTCTCTCCATTGCCACCGGGTTTCCGTGGTGGCAATTACTCTTCAACATCTTGTCCTTAATTCCTGTACCCCAGGTCCAAATTTTGTTACTATCTCTTGTCATTTTTTACCATAATGGTAATTTTAGAAAGGTAAAAATGAAAGTGGTGGCGGTTAATTACGGGCAGGTGATAGTGATTAGATACTTTTCGAAGCTGGCGGGATCGAATTCTCTGATGACGAGGAAGATTCTGAGTTTATTCTTGACACTTCAATACGCGCCGAGGCTCATTCGAGTCTATTTCTCGGCTAAAGAGCTCGGAAAAAGTCTCGACACTATGGCTCGCCAAGTTTGGGTTCGCGGTGCTTTCTTCTTCCTTCACTACGTCATTTCTGCCCATGTAACTCTCTCTCTCTCTCTCTCTCTCTCTCTCTCTCTCTCTCTCTCTCATCTTGTTTCAATCCAGATAAATTACAATAGAATTGAACTAATAGATGCCTAACAGACTCAACTGACTTGAGGTCTAAGTTAACTAATAGTTTGAAAGCAATACTTTTAGCATAAAATTGACTATTTACCCACTTTTATGTTTAGTGTTTTCAAAATACCCAACATTTTGTAATTTTTTTGTAAATACTCAGTTTTGTTTACACGAATATTAGGTACAAACTACCCTTTTGTAAACAATTCCAAATTCGAGCCAAGTAATCCAAATAATTATGTAAACAGTTTAAGGTGAGTATCTACACAAATTTACAAAACGTTGGATATTTTGAAATGAGTAAAAACTTTTATGGGTATATAGGTAAAAGACCCCACTTTTAGTCTCTCTGTCATCTTGTTTGAATTCAGATACTAGGGGCACTTTGGTACTTCTACGCAACGTACCGAGAGACAGCGTGCTGGCACGAGGCGTGCAAAAATGGTAAACTCCCTGGCTGCAATGTGGAGACTTCTTTCGACTGCAAAAGGAAGTTGCATTATAAACCAAACTTGACGGATTTCGAAAACTCGTGCCCGGTGTCCCCTCCCAACCCTTCTGTCTTCAACTTTGGGATCTTCTCCGACGCCATGGAATCCAAGATCCTTCACAATACTGATTTTCCCGCCAAACTTGCTCGCTGCTTTTGGTGGGGTTTGGCGAATCTCTGGTACTATACGCCGACACACATTGTTTCCTCTTTTCTCTTCTGCTTTTTAAGTTCAAAATGTTGCTTAATTTGCCAATTAAAAAGAAGATGAGAGGCCAAATTTTGAATAGTTATCTTTGTTCATATTTATTAATCGATACTAATTAAAAGTTGAGATGAAAATGTTAAAAAGTTAGAATTTAAAGTGCCTTTTCACATGTTTTAGTGGCAAGCTGAAAAAAAAAAAGAATTTGAAAAAAAATGGGAAAAACATGAAAATAGGTGACATTTTGGTTACTTTCTCTTCTAAGTTCATCTTTTTGGCAGCTCGTTCGGGGCAAACCTCAAGACTTCAAGCGATGTGCACGAGAACCTCTTTGCTGTTCTCATCTCTATCTTGGGATTGCTTTTGTTCTTGTACCTCATCGGAAATCTGCAGGTTTGTTCCATCAAAATCGCAGACGTACCTTCTCTTCTCGTCTAATTATGTATATCCGTTGTTATTGTAGATGTATATGCAATTAGCGACCAAAAAATCAGAGGAAACGAGGAGGAAGATCAGCCTGAAGCTCCCTGAAATCGACTCGTTTTTGGAAAATCATAATCTTCCACCTCACAAGAAGAAAGTGGTGAAGCAATACCTACATTACACTATCAAACACGACAAGGAGTTCGACATTAAGCGTCTCTTGGCTCTTCTCGAAGAACATTCCGAGCATGGCCATAACAATACTGAGGTTTAAATCGTCTTGATATCACGGGCTAGATCATGAAAAAAGCTGTCAATTTATTTTGACATTTGTATCCAACTTTTGACAGAGCTTTTCGTCGTGGGTGAACAAGATCTTGGACGTGAAGAGACAGGATCAAAGCACGTCGGAGCTCAAGGCTGAGATTTGGATCACCAGAAACGAGATCAAGGGCGAGAAGAAGGAGAAGATCTTGCGATACATAAGCCTGAGATTGACCGAAGGAAAAGACGTAGACGTCGGAAATCTCATGTCGATTCTTCCCTCCGAACTCGGATTCTCGATCAAGAAATTCCTCTGCTTCCCAATCTTGAGAAAGGTATTTTTCATTGTCGATTTCAAATAGATGCGTGATAGCGAGGTGAAATTCTATTTTTACTTGTCATAAAATTTATTATGTAATATACGTGAAAAAGTCAAAAATACTCTTTATATAACGCAATTGATTGCAATATACCATAATTGTCAAAGTTTTATGAAGGGCTTTTATGTCTTTTTGCACGTATATTTCACAATAAATTTTATCAGACAAAAAAAAAAAAAAAATTCACCCACTGTCACACATATATTCCACTACTCCTTGTCTAAGGGTTTTTAGGAATTTACCGAAATAGATGCTGATCTTGTAGGTTCCGACGCTGGAAAACATGGACGACAACGTATACGAGACGATATGCAATTACGCGAAGCCGGTGATATACGCGGAGAAGAGCTACGTGATTCGCAGAGGCGAGCCGGTAGATCTTCTGTTGCTTGTGACGCAAGGCACCTTGTGGAGCTTCGAGAGCGAGATCGATCCCACGAAGCGAATCCAAAAGGGGGATTTCTGGGGAGACGAAGTGTTCGAATGGAGACTAAGAACGACTTCGTACTCTGAATTCCCGCTTTCCAAATCGAACCTGAAATGCCACACGAAAGTCGAAGGTTTCGCTTTAATGGCCGTCGATTTGGATCACGTGCTGTCGAATTGCTGGGCCAAATTCTCCTCAAATTCGGGGGTGTTCGAGCCTTTTGCGGTGGCTTCCTTGCAGAAGGGGTTTCGTCGCTTCATTCGCAATAAACGAGCTAACGGAAACAATAATAAACTCGCCATTATTACTAGTTACAGTTAAAAAGTTCAAACATGGTATATCTTTCAGAGCTGAGACTTGTGTATTGGGATTTCAATTGCACATAGAAAGAAACTAAGAAAATTTAGACTGTGATTGAAGACACAGATCATCATTTGTCTCAAGGCTGTGAAAAAGATCCAAACTTTATAACAGAAAGAACTACGAATTGAAAGAGCATTGCTCAATATTTGATCAATCAATATCTACGTCTTACTTATTGAAGTAAAGAAAAGAATTTCACATTAGTTGTGTTTGAATAAGCATGCGTTTATATATTAGTTTGACATCTCCACTTAACACCAATTGATTTTGAATTGGAACTCGACATTATAATTCTGTTAACCGTTCGGACAAGTGTCATAAACAACGGTTGTAACAGTGTGCGTAACACTTAGACAAACAAACACGAGATGATAATTAAAACAATATAAATAATAAAATGAACACAAGAAATGGTAATCCAGTTCGGTGCAACGTCAACTACATCTGGGTGCTTTCAGTCTAGTGGAAAAGAATTCACTCATCAATAGTCAATACTACAATAATGGCCTTATATGAATCTCTAAATCAAAGACTCCCCTTAGTTTAAGACCACTCTCAATTTCATTATTCAAACTCTCGCCCGATGTTTGGCCACTCCAATGAACAAATCGTTAAGACTTCAATCACGCAAGAACAAAATCGATACTTCTCTAATCTTATAGTATATCAATAATATAATTTTTCATTCTTCGCTCCAACCCCAAAAACATTCCATCTCAGTTAAGGGCAAGCGAAAGTTTATGCAAAAGTAGAACCGAGTAAGTATATATATATATATATATATAGAGAGAAAGCCGACGTTTGTGGATCTGGACGTGGGGCAGGGGGCCATCACCATCCCCGGCTGCATCTGCGCCACCCCCGTCGACCTCCCCATCCACCCCCTCCTCGGCATCCCCCTCGACATGCCCCTCGTCTACTTCTACGCCCACACCACCCCCAGGTATCACCATTTGACCTTCTTTCAATGCTTTTGACTTTCTCTCTCACAACTATGCCCATGCATACCACCATCTCTCTCTCTCTCCATCTCAGTTAACATATTCCTCTCTCTCTCTCTATATATATATATAGAGAAAGAGAGAGAGAGAGCCATGACGAGAAGGAAATTCAGCAGATCAACAAGAAAGAAAGAGAAAGATGACTCGAAGAAGCTGGTGAACCCGTGGAATTGGTATCCTCCGACGTGGAACATGGTGTTCATTGCCACGTGCGTGTTGGGCGTCATTTCCGACCCGCTTTTCTTGTACGTTCCGACCATAAACTCGGGAAACATGGACGACAGCGTATACGAGACGATATGCAATTACGCAAAGCCGGTGATATACGCGGAGAAGAGCTACGTGATTCGCAGAGGCGAACCGGTAGACCTTCTGTTGCTTGTGACGCAAGGCACCTTGTGGAGCTTCGAGAGCGAGATCGATCCCACGAAGCGAATCCAAAAGGGGGATTTCTGGGGAGACGAAGTGTTCGAATGGAGACTAAGAACGACTTCGTACTCTGAACTTCCGCTGTCGAAATCGAACCTGATATGCCACACGAAAGTCGAAGGCTTCGCTTTAATGGCCGTCAATTTGGACCGCGTGCTCTCAAATTGCTGGGCCAAATTCTCCTCGAATTCCGACGTGTTCGACCATTTTGCAGCGGCTACCGTGCAGAAGGGGTTTCGTCGCTTGATTCGCAAGAAAAGAGCTAACGAAAACAGTAATAAACTCGCCATTATTACCAGTAACAGTTGAAAAGTTCAATCAAGGTATATCTTTCAGAGCTGAGACTTGTGTATTGTGTTTTCATTTGCACATAGAAAGAAACTGAGAAAAACTCCGCTGTGATTGAAGACTTAGATCAACAAGTTTGATGGTAGCATTTGTCTCAAGCTGTGAAAAAGATCCGAACTTTATATAAGAAGACATAACTGCGAATTGAAAGCAGTTAATAAACTCGCCGTTATTCCTAGTTACAGTTAACAAGTTAGAAAACTTAAGACTTCTGTATTGTGATTTCATTTGCACATAGAAAGAAACTTAAAGACTGTGATTGAAGACACAGATCATCATTTGTCTCAAGCCTGTGAAAAAAATCCAAACTTTGTAACAGAAAGAACTGAGAATTGAAAGAGCATGTTAGCTCAATTTCTGAAATATTAATGATAATAATAATAAAAAGCTATATAGGAGTACAAAAATTCTTGAGCTACCTATAGAAACACACCAATATTGTGTATTGTGATTTCATCTGCATATAGAAACTACGAAAACTTGACTCTGATTGAAGCCACAGAACATCATCAACATTGATTGTAACATTGTTAGGTCTGTGAAAAAGATCTGCGAACTATTATTGCTCAATATTAAACCATATCGGAGTACAAAAATTCGTGACCTAACTATATAAACATACCAATATTGTGTGATTTCATCGTCATATAGAAACTGCGAAAACTTGACTCTGATTGAAGACACAGATCATCAACATTGATTGTAACATTGTTAGGTCTGTGAAAAAGATCTGCGAACTATCGGAGTACAAAAATTCGCGAGCTACATAAACATAGCAGGAAAGAAACAGAGCAATTCAACTTCGAGATCTCCGTTTCTTTCTTTTTTATAATTTCTGATGAAGAGAGAGAGAGAGAGATGTACTACTAAACCCTAAGCTAAAACATAACGAGAGAAATTTCTTACTAAGCATCGCTATCATCATCATCGTCATCGTCTTCGGGGAGATCATTGGCGATGTGAATTCCCGGACGTATCTGCCTCCGGCGAGTCCTCGACGGAAGAATGTTGCTCAAATCCACCTCCGTCAATGGATCGTCGTCGGACACATCGCTCTCTCCGAAATCGCTCCCTCCTTCGCTGGAATCATCATCTTCATCGTCTTCGTCTTCTTCATCGTCGACGATCATTTTTCCTTTGCCTTTGTCGTCTTTGAGAATGTCTTTCCGCTTCGAGTCTCCGTTTGACTCTTCGTCCTCTTCGGATCCGTAATCGCCGTCTTCTTCTTCATCTTCTTCTTCTTGTTCTTGTTCTTCTTCGACTTCTTGATTGGGAATTACTGGTTCGGGATCGAAATCGAGCTTGAGAGACTTGCTTTTAGGTGAATCATCGGCGATGGTGGACTCCAATTTGCGTTTGGCGATGGTCGTCTCTTCTTCGGACTTGGATTCCGCCATTGGAAATGGCTTTTGAGAGTTAGGGCTATGATTTAGGGTTTTTCACTCACTGCCTGAAATATAATATATTTATATATATATTTGTTTCTCCGTCGCTAATTAGACTTTAAGTTTTTTTTAGAATAGAATATAATACTAATCTTAATAGATTCTGTGAAGGAGTATCTTTTAACTGGATGAGTTTCATTATTACAAACATAGAACTTATTGAGTTCCGAATTTAAGGCTAGAGCTTTAAACTTTTTCTCAAGCGCCAAGGAAAGAGATAAAAACGACAAACGAAAATGCTTCAAAAACGAAAACGACAAACGAAAATGCTTCAAAAACGAAAATGCTTCAAAAACGAAAACGACAAACAAAACTGTTTCAAAAACGAAAACGACAAATGAAAATGGTTCAAAAACAAAACCAAAAACGACAAACGAAAATGCTTCAAAAACGGAAAAACAAATGAAATTTTTTGCGGGCTTATAACGGACTTGTAGGCCTTTTACACGACAAAAAATCATGAACAATATACTGAATTTGATATATAGAACACTAAAGAAACTTTAAACACTATTTTGCCAGATAATAAAAGACTTGTAGGCCTCGGAGTTCGCAAACAAGCTTATAAAATCTATGGGAAATTAATACATTAAAACAAAATTAGTAGAATATAAAATGTAAGGAATCTGTAAAACTGAAGAGCAATGAATGGAGGAGTCTACACCAACACAGAAGGCTCCAAAGCTTGAATATTCTCTGGGCCTTCTACTTTCTTTCTCCTTAGAGCTTTGGGTGTTTGACTTTGAATTACAGAATCCAAAGGTTGACTTTCTTCTTCTTTTTTCTCATTCTTCTGAATTTCGGTTGTTTGACTTTCTTCTGGCGATTTTGTTTTCTTTCTCTTTGGAGCAATGGGTGTTTGACTCGGAATCGCAGAGGAATCCAAAGGTTGACTTTCTTCTGGTGCTTCTTGTTTCTCGTTCTTCTGAACTTCGGGTGTTTGACTTTCTTCCGGGGTTGCCATTGCTTTTGATTTCGTTTTCCTTCTCTTTGGAGCAACGGGTGTTTGACTTGGAATCGCAGAGGAATCCAAAGGTTGACTTTCTTCCGGGGCTTCTGGTTTCTCGTTCGTCTGAACTTCGGGTACTTGACTTTCTTCTGGGGCTGCCATTGCTTTCGATTTCGTCTTCTTTCTCTTTGGAGCAATGGGTATTTGACTCGGAATCACAGAGGAATCTATAGGTTGACTTTCTTCCAGGGCTTCTTGTTTCTCGTGCTTCTGAACTTCGGGTGTTTGACTTTCTTCAGGGGCTGCCGTTGCTTTCGATTTCTTTTTCTTGCTCTTTGGAGCAATGGGTGTTTGACTCGGAATCGCAGAGGATTTCAAAGGCTGACTTTCTTCTGGGGCTTCTTGATTCTCGTCCATCTGAACTTCGGGTGCTTGACTTTCTTCCAAAGGTTGACTTTCTTCTGGGGCTGCAGTTGCTTTTGTTTTCGTTTTCTTTCTCTTTGGAGCAACGGATTCCAAAGGTTGGTTCGTCTCCAGGGCTTCTTCTGTCTCTGCCTTCTGAGCTTCTGGGGTTTGACTTGGAATAGCAGACTCCAAAGGTTGACTTTTCCTCTCCGTTGCTGTCGCTTTTGCTTTCTTTCTCTTCGGAGCCATGGGCGTTTGACTTGGAATTGCAGAGGAATCCAAATGTTGGTTATTTTCCACGTGAGCTTCGGAGATTTGACTTGGAATATCCGACTCCAAGAGTTGACCATTTTCCGGGGCTTGCTCTTTCTCTGCAGCCAATGTCTCTTTCACTGTCTTTCTCTTTGGAGTTTGACTTGGAATGGCAGACTCCAAAGGTTGACTTCTCTCCGGGGTTGAACTTCTCTCCGCTTTTGTTTTCACTTTTGCTTTCTTTCTCTTTGGAGCCATGAGTGTTTGACTCGGACTTGCAGAGGAATCCAAATGTTGGTTATTTTCCGCATGAGCTGCGGGGATTCGACTTGGAATAGCAGACTCCAAAAGTTGATTGTTTTCTGGGGCTTGCTCTTTCTCAGTCGACGTCACTTTCACTCTCTTTCTCTTTGGTGCTACGGCTTCTTCTTTATCTGAGACCACTTCTTTCTTTCTCTTCTTAGCCTTAATTGGTTCGACTGTTTCATCATCACCTTTGCTTTCAGTCCCATTCCGCTTGTCGTGAGAGACATCAGCACTGCCTTGACCGACAAGTGTCTCTGATTCAAACTCTTCAAAGATGCTACTTGAAGCTAAACTCGCTTTGTCGAGAGCGCTGCGTTGTTCTTCTCGACTGACTCGTTTCTTCGATTCAGACTTTCTGACGCTTTTTTCGATGTTTTCTTTTGTGGGGGCGATCACAGTGCCTTTGTCTTTTCTTCGGACTCGGGTCTTTGTTTCAGACTCTCCGACGACATTATTTGTAGCTAAACTCGTTCCATTCGGGGCGATTATTACAGCACCGTTGTCAAGGGTTTCAATATTTTTCGGGGATTTTTTTTTCTCTCTCGTCTGAGTTTCGGGTATTTGACTTGGAGTATTAGACTCCAAAGGTTGATGGTTTTCTAAAGAGGCTAATCTTTTCTCCCTTGCTGCTCTTCTTCTTTCTGAAACAGCAGGTTTTCTCTCCTCATTTGAACGTCCATTCTTCAGAATGACTTCTTCTTCTTCTTTCTCTGCAATTGACTTCTTTTTTCTCTTCTTAGCCTTGGTCGGGTTGACCGTTTCATCACAAACCCCTTCTCCCGCACCAACTCGTGCCTTCGATTCAGACTCTCCGTCAATTTTCAGTTTCTTTCTTTTTCCATGTTTCTCCACAAATCCGGTACTCTTTTTCTTTCGCTTCTTTGAAGTTCCATCAACAAGAGCATCACCATTATGACCTTCTTGTTGTACCAGAGATAGCTTGCTTTCTTGTGGTCGTTGGATATAAGCCAACACGAGCCGACAAGCTAACTTTCCTAGACAACGACCTGAGATGGACCCAGGAACGGGCCTGGAAAAAGGTTTTTTTTTTATTATATAGATTTGGTTATGAGACAAATTCGTGCTATCACTTTTCTGATTTTGATTAAACACATCAAGAAATGAGAAAAATCGTTACCTATTAGTGTGTAAATACCCAGCAGCACTCGTTTGCTCGTGCCACAGCCGTGGAGTTGGCAGAATGTGCTTCTTCCGGATTATCTGAAATGAATTTTTTTCTTATTAAAGGCTTCAGGAAAACAAAACTCCAGGGAATTTTCTAACTTTTGTATCTAATATAAGAACAAAAAATTGGGTCTTTAGCCGACATGAATATAAAGAATTTGTAAATAGTCAATGTGCTCACGTGGCAGCGTTTACAAGAAATTATGGACTGGGTTGCCCTTCGTTTACAGTCATATTGTACACTTCGAATTTTGGGCTATATTGATCCAAATGTGTTGTAAACAAAAAGTTGGCTATTATAAAAATACCGTGTTTATATGGCTAGTACCTCGTATTACCCATATAAGAATGCCACACAAACATGCCGTATGTATTTTAGGAAAGTTTTGGAGATAAAAGGCTAACATAATACCTTGGGAGGAAACAGAACTCCCTCTAGTGGCTTCGAGATGTGAGGGTGCGAATGAGGATGCTTGTAGAATACAGACCTGGAGAAATTGAAAACTATAAATTTCAGCAGCGACCAGATAGGAAATAGTAATTGAGGTATAAATATAACTAAAGCAGAGATAACATACAAGGTTTGATTATCTTCTATCCTATTCATGCCTTTGACTGGTGAGTCTATTTCCGAAGGAAGCACGTCTTTATCAGATATAACCACGTACCCGTTCATTCCACGACTGCACAATTGTAAACAAGTTGCGTAAATAGCATTAAAATTTAGAAACACCGAAAAGTAACCAATACTTTATTTCGCCAAATTACAGACAACTGGAAGAAAAGATGGGGAAAAATGAGTTTTATCAAATACCAATCATAAACAAAGTACCTGAGTTGTGGATTTATTGGTAGTTCGATATTAGACTTAGACAGTTTCAGATCATCAAGGTGTTGGTTGTAAAATGAAACTATCTCAGCTCCTAAAGGTTTAGAAATGTAAACAAAAAGATTATCCAAACCCAAGCTGTTCCTTTGTCTCTCCTCGTCCTGCAAACAGGACACTTCCCAGTCAAAAACCCTAAAGTGGGATTTTTATACAACTATCTCAAGATAACAAAAATAATAAGATCATATTCATATCAAGCATTACCGTTAACGTGTGCTCTACTTTTGCAATCTCTGGAAGGAGGATTGATTCGTCAATAAATGGAAGTTTACATATCGCCTGATTTCCGTACAATATTAAAAAAGAACGAACAGTAAGCATAGGCTTAATCGGCAGAAACCCAATTGTAAAATTAAAATTAAATCAACGTGAAGTCTATGTATAACAAAAAAGCGGACATACTTGCCAAGAGTATCGTTTTCCGTCCATGTCTTGCTCAAAATCTGCCAAAGCAGTTTTCATCAGATGGAAATAAATAAATATATGATAAGTAAAATATAACGAGATACAAGAGTAAAATTAGAGTACCTTCGGGATAAAAAGGCAAGAGAGGTGACAAGGGATCAGTCATAAGCTGCCTATAAGCTAATGGGAGAGCATGGCCACTGCAAATGATTGTGTGTAGTCAAATGAGTGATACAAGAAAACACATACCTATATATATATATATATATATATATATATATATATATATATATATAAATTGGCTCTATAGCCACCTAAAACATTGGCAATTTGGAAATACCCAACGTTTTGTAAACGCTTAGTAAATGGCCACATTTGATTGCGTGGCACTCATTTACACTGGCTGTTATATTCAATACACGAATTCTTGGATTGGCAACAACCTTGCAGCCGGTAACACAGCCATCAACTGGTCAAACGGTTTGAAGGGTTTCCCGAGTGTAAATTGAATCTCTAAATTCTCAATATCGTGAAGATCTGAAGCAAACGGGGCATAATGATACGGATAAAACCTGCAGATAAGACACTGGAGTGATTAAGTGATTGTCAAAGTGATAAAACGATAAACATAACTTCTTGAGACTTAAAGGAAACAAACAAATCACCATACGATGAGTATTAAAGAAAAATACATAAATTAATGCTTGGTAATTAAATGAAAACATACCATTGCCAGGAGGATACTCCTCCATAGTAATATTGCATGACCCAGCAAATCCCTTCTATATACTTTGACACCTACGCAGAATCCAGAAACATGTTTATTCAATCAATCACCTAAGCTGAGATTCTTAAAACATTAACAATTTAAATAACTTGTAAACTATATAATAAAGTCTTGAATTATAATAAAATACATTATATAACAAACTCCTGAAAATTGCTAAAATGCTAACGTGGTGCTTTGGCAAGAAATAGCCAAGCCCATCAATATTATAGTCATTACTAGCAACGTATATGTGGAAAACTTAGCAGTAACAGAAACGTAATGCGTACCACGTCTTTTCTTGTCTTCTCACGGTCCTCAGCAGATTCAACACCAAATTTTTTGGCATAGTATATCTCTTTCCGACTGCGTTTATCATATTGATCCTACCATATAATTATAAAAAAAAAAACTAAAAAAAAAACCCTTACACAGAGAAGGAAGCTTCTAATAGTAAAACAAAGGTAGCACTACGAACCGTTTCAATTGCTTTGATCGCCTTGCCTGTGGACTGCTACAAATAAAATCCATGTCAAAACAGATGTATTAAAATAGAATCACACCTTTAATAAATCTTTACCAAAAGATCGCACCTTTGAATCCAACTCTCTTCGCTGATCGTTACTCTTTTCCATCTGATAAGCAGAAAGGTACCAGCAACATTACAAACAAAGTATAATATCAACAAAATTAAAACTAAAGAGCGAACAAGATCGTATTCGACAGACCAGTTGTAATTAAAAACACAGACCATTCTCGTGTTCCAATCAGTATTAATGGGCTAGCTTAATGCTTTGTCAGATCTAGAAGCCATGGAATCGGGGCTAACATAATGGCAGGAGTTAAACAAGGTTGACGAAGTACCAAAGAAGCCATGGAATGGTAGCTATCATAATTACAGGAGTATCTAATGCACTAGTATAATTCCTTGTCAGATCTAGAAGCCATGGAATCGGAGCTATCGTAATTACAGGAGTTTAACAAGGTTGAAGAAGTACCAAAGAATTATCGCATTCTAGTCACCCGCTATTATGGAAAATATAAATAACACAACTTTACCGGTCGTTTTCCAAGGATAACCACAGTTTCAAACAACATAAAATAGCTTGACCAGGATAAAAATACCTGCTCTACTCTACCCATAATGGTGTCTTCATGATCTGCCAAAGCACGTACGAAGTGCTGCACCCTATGCAAATTAACCTATAAATCAAGTACAATAAAACATGAGAATAAGAAAAGATATAGAAAAAGCGTTTGTATGCTAAAGTTTCAGTTTTTACCTCGCAGCCATTAGTCAAGTAACCACCCATCCTAACGAATTCCTGTTTATAGATTTCCATCATCATATCAATAGCCCCCTGAGATATGAAATAAAATATTGGTAACATTTCAACAAGGGTAATTAATAAAATACATGATTCTTTCCGTAGGATACGAATTATCTATTATTAAACACAAAAAGCTTACCAAAAATATATTTCAAAGAACTAACCTGAACTTCTAATGTATGAGCGAGTAGAATAGTTTAAATAAGTCTAAACTGTTTGGAGCAATAACGTTTTATATAAGCATGGAAATATATTTTTAAGAAGATGGCTGAGAAGAGTAAATTACATCAGAAAGATTGATATTTTGTCAGGAATTACGGGTACTTTATTTGGTGAACTTGAAGGAGTCTGCAACCGTCAATCTTGATTGCAACATCTTTAGTTTGAGTACGGAAGATTTAATAGACAGATTAAAGAAATGACTGAATCGTATATGAAGATTCGACGATGATAAATGTTGACTTAATGCATGTAAATACAGCTATAATTAAAAAGTTTCGAACAAACAGTGGAATAGTTTGCCAAGATAATCAGATGTGAGACGCAAAAAAGTGTATCACACAAGCATGACATTTTGAGTTTCAGTTGATTAACCTCGTATATTTTCATTGAAGGCAATTGAGGTAGAAAGTCATTCCCCACGAAGAAACACATGAAGATGAAATCATCAATAAGGCGGTCCAAATCAACATTCACTTTCCGATCTGGAATTTTCATAACATGTCCTAAATACTCCCTGAGGACCCAAGTCTGAAGAAACTGTACACACACACACACAAAACCACAAAAACAATCAAAAGCAGGTAAATAATTAATAATATTAAAAACCGTACATATTAAATCTCTTTATTTCTGGTTTAACAAGCAAAAGGGGTACCTGGAATTTCAGTCTTATAGTTGAATTTATCTTCAGACACGGACGATAAGCTTCCTTCTGTTGTGGTGCTTTCTGTTTCTCAATAATCTACATCATACAAGACATGATAAGTGGAAAACGAATTACGAATAGAACAACTATTTAAAGTTAATTCACGTGAATCCCAAACCTCTCTCAAAATTGAAAAATGGATCTCATGGGTGGCGAGTCCAAGCATGATAAGATCTGCATCCTATAAAAAAGTACAATGTAACTCGCTCCTTTCCAATCCCTTCTAATCAAAACATCACTCTAGTCAAAGGGTACTAGTCAAATTACCAATCCATACAAACAATGCCTCGTATTCGGATTATAACCAGGGAGGTTCCTTTGTAATCGAATATAAGAAATTATCTTATGCTCTCCCTCTCCAGGTACACTAGAGTCCGATAGAATGACCTGTAAACAAGAAAATAAACCTCATATTTTTCAATGACGAGCAGTAGAGAGTACTTAAAACCTGAAACCACGGAAGAAAGAAGCAACCACAATTTACCTTAATTCGCTTCCACTCCGGATGTGCATTCATTCTCGAGTGAATGTAATAGCTTAGGGCTGAAGAAAGCAAAGCCATGAACTCAGTCCCAGGAGTGATCACATTCGAATCGAGCTCACAAGACTCGTTTCCTTCCCCCGAAGTAGCAGCGATTTCTGGACCAGCCTGAACAATGAATTTCAGTAAAAAAAAAATTACGATTCAAAAGACAACATCAAAATTAATAAGAAACTTTTTGGAACAATCGTATTTTCAAGGATGTTACTGTTATTTTCGACAGTTTCTGGGGTCATCTCTTTCGGACTATCAGTTTCTGAATATTGCTTCTTCATAATTGAAGCTTTCCTTTTCCCCTCTTTTTAACACAGTTTCTTGAGTTTCTCTTAAAAAACAAAAAAGGCATTAAGAACACGAACCGATTCCGCAGCATCTCTTGCAGATTTGAATCGCCTTGCTCGCTGCTGATTCATCTTAGCTCGAGGAGCAACACCATCTTCGAAAAATCAAAATTGAAACTCACATACTTACAAATTATTTATTGAAAACTTAAATTCACAAGACTTTTTTTTTTTACTTTTATTACAGGTGCGACGACAAATGAAGCAAAAATACAAACATGTACTTCAATTCAATGTAATAGCTTCATCCTAAAAAGAAGCAAAACTAATATGACAGTGTTACAGAAAGTAATAATAAAAAAAAATCGGAGGAAAGAGAACAAACCAATAGCGAGGTACAAAAGCTCGCGAGGCTTCACGATGTAGAAAAGCGCGTTGATGTACATGAAGATTGATTCGAATACCTCGTCGTAGCTCTTCGGAGCTTCCTGTGCAGAAGAAGAAGAAGAAGAAGAAGAAGAAGAAGAAGAGGAAGAAAAACTTCGACCGGTGAGACGAAAAGAATTCAGAAGAGATTGTTTGAGAAGAAGATAAAGTAACATGAAAAGGGAAATATCTCAGACCATGTTTTCTGGATGAAAACAGGGGTGGATTATGCCGTTCATGTCGAGGTAGAGATTGTCGATATCGATTCCGGTCGGCATATCGCCTGCATTGACGATCGCAAGAGGAAATCGTCCGGAGAACCACCGGAAGAACGCCGGTATTCCCATCTCCGGCGGCGGACGAGTTCGCCGAGCCTCTCAGGGTTTTAGGTTAGGGCTTTTGGTAATATTTTCTTTTCTTTCTCAAGCGCTGAGGAAAAGAGATGAAAACAGACTAGAGAGAAATTGTTTCGAGACTAAAATCACACAAAAATGTTTCGAAAACAAAAACGACAAATGAAAATGTTTCGAAAATGAAAACGACAGACGAAAATGTTTAAAAATGACAACGACAAATGAAAATGTTTAAAAAATGGAAACGACAGATGAAAATGTTTCGAAAATGAAAACGATAAATGATAATGTTTAAGAAATGAAAATGACAGAAGAAAATATTTCGAAAATGAAAATGTTTAAAAAATGGAAACAACAGACGAAAATGTTTCGAAAATGAAAACGACAAATGAAAATGGTTCAAAAATAAAAAAAAGACAAACGAAAATGATTCAGAAGCAAAAACGACAAACCAAGATGTTTTCAAAACAAAAACGACAAAGCGATACTAACCAATAAACGACGCTTAAAACAAGTTTATTGTAACTATTTTGGTCGTTTGGCCTATATTCCAGTCTAAATTCAAACCCCTGAACACCATAATCACATACAAAATCGTACCACATCATTGATTCTTTTTTCTCGCGATACCACATATTCATTGTTTATAACAAAGGTGTTACTCGAACTAGACTCATGTACTTGACGAAAACAGCCCGAGCACGAGCAAACATTTATCGAACAAAACTCGAACACGTTAATCTGATCTCGAATATGGTGCTTGGTGATGCACTTAAAAAGAAGAGGAAAAAAAAATACCTGATTAGCCTAAGCCTAACTCTACACACTAGCTAATAAAAAGAAAAAGAAAATATGGGTGGGTTTTTGAGGAAAAGCCAATCAAAACCCAAAGAGAAGCAGAAGATACATGTCATCAATCTTCTTCGCAATACTAAAGAAAATCTCTTTGATTCTTTGGCGCCGCAATTTTTGACCCAGGAAAGATCACCGATTTCATTTCCTAGAAGATTGGCATAAGCGAAAAACTCGCCTTCTTTGTCGTCACATCGTTGTATTATTATTGACAAGAGCTTCCCCAATTTCACCCCGGTTGAAAATTGTATTCCCTTCTCTGCTCAGAATGCAAATTACTAATCGGATTATCTTAGGACACGAATCAATCAAATGCATTACCAAGACAGTCTATTAACATGTGAAACAAACAAAATAAAAAAAAAATATAACAAAATTTGGGTAATTAGTCAACATAAACATAAGAGATTTGGATTTAACCAACGTGCTTACGTGGCATACTTATTTTGACCGGTTTGTCCTTTTGTTAATGGAATGAGTGGGAAAACATGTCGGTCTAAATTGGTCCTAAAAAAATTGTAAATGGTTTAGGCCGGCCATTCACCAAACTATTTACCAAATGTTGGCTATTTTCAAAATCCATGTAGTTTAGTAATTCCATTAACCCAGACTATAATCATATTGAACAGCGTAGAAAAGAATTTACCGTCAGGGTTTACTCCGAATCTTCAGATTCTACCGCAGGAATTACGCGAAAACGGGCAAACTGACGGGAATACGAGACTTCAGGATTTTCAGACACTGCTGATCTCTTATTCCTTCCCAAAAACCCATTCCCAGAAAGCTCATCGCACAAATTTCCCATGTCCATGTTCTTCCGAACAGCAACGCGCTCGTCCAGAAATCTGGGAAAGGCATGATTAGATATAATGAGCGATCATAACCTTCCAATGTGATCAATCAAATACACAAACTAGCAAAAAACCGCGAAAACCCAACATGTTAAAAGTATTAAAGTGGGGAAAAAATCAATAGAGAAGCGAAATGATAATTTTACCGTTTGCGTAGAACTTGAAAAGCCTCTTTTGTGGCGTAAGGTAGTCCTGTCTTTGGATCACGATACCTACAACATGATCATAAAATAAATAAGAGCAGTAAATTTTACACAAACTTAGAAAGAAATAAATAAAAATCTGAGACAATCGTAGGGTAAGAATAAGAGATTAATACGAGGTCTTACTTGGCAGGTAAACCGGTAACTGCACAGACAGCTTTCTTAGGGTCTGAAACAAATTTAAATATAATATAAACCTCACAAACTGATTCTAGGAGACACATTGTATTAAAAAAAAACATAAATAAAATATTTAAAAGATCAATGAAGATCAAACGTATGTCAGAGTGATCACAAGAAAGCACTCAGTACTTGAAGGCATATGTACTAACAATAGATAATACCAATAAGAGAATTCTAATTCAACAGCTGACTTACATGGAACGGATGTTGTTTGTATCTCCGAATGAAACGAAGCTCCTTTACTGAATTCCAGATAAGAAGAACCTAGAAGAGAAAATATAAGTAAACCTGTACATGATATTAGACTATCAAAGGTTTATAAACAAAACTGGGAAATTTACCATCCTTCGAATAGAAACGTATCTCGGGACCACTGTAGACAGCTTTGTGTACAATTGCCCGTTTTTTAACTTCTTCCTCCCTAGCCAAAACACGCTCCAAATTCCTCAAGTTCATTATTTCTGCCAAATTTAAAACCAAGCTATAAGTACGCATATATTTATACAAGGTCAAAAAAAGACCAAGTAGTCCCACAGTCTCCCACATCTCATAGCTTGTGTTTTGAGTTCCAAAAGTAGTGCAAACCTGTTTGAGCAGCTTCCAGAAGCATCTCTTCTTGGGACATCCTCTTCTCCTCACCTTCCTTTTTCTTCTTTATCGGCTGATCATCCAAAATAGGATAAACTACATAAGCTAAGCAACCACGGTACAACCTCCATAACAAATATTCTAATACCAAAACCATAATCGAAACTAGCACTTTCGTAATTATAGTGTTACAAAGTGAAAAAGACTCCGTATTTTTTTCTTAACAAGAACACCTATATTGACAAGCCAAAATCACACAAAAAGGTGAAATGAAAAAACAAAGCCCAGGATCCAACGCCAAACCAGCTCCCTAACCCAAAAGCAAAGCAACAAAAGAAACACCACAGCCCTAAATTTACATGAATAAGAGCATCACAAAAAAGCTCTAAAGTCCCTCTCTCTCGAAACAAAGAGAAAAACAGGGAGCACAAAAATGGAGTAAAAAGATATTCACACTCCTCGAGCAAAACAGAATATTCAATACACTCTGAAAACACAATAGCGACAGCCAAAAAAGAGACTCTCTTGTCGAGCTAAAAGACTAAGTGTTTAGTACACACAAAAGAAGAAGAAAAAAAACAAAACCAAAATTAGCATTGTCGTAAATATTATTACAGTGAAGCATTTCAATCTTATTAAGTTTCAGCTTGACATGCATAGAATCCAAAATCAGAAGACAAACCCTCATGGTGGCTTGCAAGGCTGCTTGAATGGCTTCTCTCTCGACTTGTCTGTTAATGACCGCCGTTCTTGTAGACTTTCTCACAATTCGTTCTCCTTCTCCTCCGTCCTCGTGAGCCTCGCTCTCATCTAAAAAAAGGGCACTTTATCCAATAAAAATTAATAGGTCAATTAATTTATAGTTTATCCAGTTCAAATTAACCGCGCAGATAACTTTTAACCGTTCGTTTTTTGTTATTATATTGTTAACCGCAGGAAACCAACCATTTTGAAAAACAAACTAATAAGCAATTATTTAAAATATGTAACGGGTAATTGGTTAAACCTTTAACCATTTTGATGGTTAACCGGTTAAATCTCCCTCCATTAAAAACAGTTAAACATTTAACCGGTAAACCATTTTACACACCTTTACCCTGATCCTCACCGGCCTTGCTATCTTTGTCATCTTCCAACTTTGAGAGCGCTTTCTTGATCTGCTTCTTCTTCTTTCTGTTCGCCAATGTCTTCCCTGGATACGTCAAACGTTTCTTCGGTCGATCCCTGCAAACGCAGAAAATAGTCAAAATCATAACCATTGATACGCAAAATTATATAAATTGTAATGAAAAACATTCCTAATTTCTAAAACTTGACCTCTCTTCTGCTTCATTCACGCCTTCTTCGCCTGGTTCTGGCTCCTATAAACAAGAAATGAAATCAGAAGCGAAACTAACCTATGCACAATACTTCGGAAATTTAATACAGTAAAATCAGAAAGGAAAATATTCAACAACAGAAAGTTGAAAGATACTCACATCTTCGTCGAAATCGCTGTCGAATTCATCGACGGCTTCAGGCTCTGCTTCGTAATTAATATCCTCCTCTTCCTGTCAAACACACTCAAGGTCTTAAACAGATTTTTTTCTAAAATTAATATATTGATGAATAAATAGCATTATGAAGAACCTCTTTAAGAGCCTCTTGGTTCCAAAACAATTCATCCTCTTCGATCTCGTCGTCGAGCAGTTTGTTCATCCTATACAATTCCAGATTCGAAACAGTATGAAGAGTAAAAATTAAGCACGAAAATTCATTCTAACAACGAATTTTTTCGTCTGTAAATACAGTACCTCTTTCCTCTGGTCGCTCGAGAGGTGCGATCGAGGAAAACTGGAGCTTCTTCATTGGAACCGTCCATGGCTGAAAACAACACAGAATCACCACCGCTCGACGGCGCTCCTCAGCGTCGGAACAAAGAATTCAACGACGGAGACGGCGTCGGAGAGTTTGGCAGCTCGAATTGGGAATTTAGGGTTTGGATTTGGACTGAGAAAGGGACGGGAATTTGGTTTTTGGTGTTCGGGTTGAAACTCAGCGACTTACCGCCAAATGAAAGGTAATTTGATGGCGATCCTCCGCCAAATGAATCGTTTGTCGTTTTTGTTTTTATAATATTTTTTTTGAGTTTGTCGTTTTTGTATTTAAAACATTTTCGTTTGTCGTTTTTGTTTTTTATAATATTTTTTTTCGCTTGTCGTTTTTTCTTTTGAAACATTTTTGTGTCGTTTTTAGTTTTATAATATTTTTTTGCGTTTGTCGTTTTTGTTTTTGAAGCATTTTCGTCTGTCGTTTTTGTGTTCACCAAAACGACACAAGAGAGAAATAGGAAGGCGGTAATAATATGCGTTCAGAAAAACCTCTCTGTTTCTCTCTCACTCACACATTCTCTCTCTTTCTCTTCTCCAATGGCCACAACGCTCCGATGGCAACCTCTGGTGGTGCCCTTACACCTGAAATCGCGCACGCGCCGCCGCGTCGTCTCCGGAGGCGCGCGCGCGTTCCAGAGAAGCGACTTCGACGGATTCTCGAAGCGCGTGGCGTCGGGCGAGGCGTGGAGGGACGCGTGGCGAGGCGCGAACGAAGGCTTCGAGAGGTTCGCGTACGAGGCGAGAAAAGCCGCGGAGAGACTCGACAGGCAATACTCCGTCTCCGTACGGCTCTCCTCCGCCGCCACGTCAGCCCTAGCTCGCGCGCGCGAGATCGACCGCGAGCTCGAGATCAGCTCCAAATGGCGATCGTTCTCCGTCGATTTCGCCAGAAATTGGCCTAGGGTTAGTTTAATTGATTTCAATTTTTCTTTCTCTTCAAGGAGAAACTGTTTAGGACAAGAATTTCGGAGACTAGTTTTTCTTTACTTTATAGAGGAAACTCAAGAATAGATTAATAAGGGAAAAAAGAAAGCTTCGAACTAGAAAGAATCAATACACAAGCTACTAAAAGGCACTAGGCCAATCTCTAGAAAGAATTTCAGTTTACAAGAATTTTTCCTTAAGGATTCACCAACAAGAATAGAAGTTGCCTGATGAACTTATAAGCTCTTTTACTGTAGAAGATATGATATGTAAGTGATGAAATTTTTACTAATTGGAGCTCTGTAGGAATGTCACAAAATCTCAAGACGCTTAGATTTTTGGGAATCAGAAGAGAAACTAGTATGAACTTTTGCTTAGATATTCATTCCACTTAGTCTTCTAAGAGAAATGAAAATCTCTATTATGCATTTTTCTTCAAAATTAATCAATCCAAAACAACTTAATTGAAAATTGAAATACAATGGATGCTTTTCCCTTATTTTTTATTTTATCCGTTTCGTAAAGGATTCACCAACAAAAGTAGAAGTTCTCTGATAAACGTATATACTCTTTTACCGCAGAAGATATCGTATGTAAGTAATGAAATTTTTAGGAATTGGAGCCTGTAAGAATGTCACAAAATCTCAAGAAGCTTGGATTTTTGTGAATCAGAAGAGAAACTAGTACGAATGTTTGCGAATTTTACTTAGATATTCACTTTCCACTTAGTCATTTAAGAGAAATGAAAATCTCTATTATGCATTTTCCCTCAAATTTAATCAATCCAAAACAACTCAATTGAAATACAGTGAGGATAAGCTTTTGTGATGCTTTGAAGTGAAAGGCATTTTTGTAACTTGGGATTCGGTTTGTGTTTCTTGCAGTATAGAAAGCAGATTACGGATTTTTTGGATACGCAATTGGGAAAAAGCATGGCGGTGAGTGATTTTACTTTCTCAAAACAAAACCTATCATAATCAATTGTGTCGTTACTACATATGCATATTCTTGATAAATGGTAACTTTCTTTCTTTTTCCTCTTTTATAATCCAGTTTCGAGTTTCTCTTACAAAATGAAATAAAGCTCAAAACTTTTTTGTGAAAGAAACCTAGCAGACCCAAAACAGAGAGAAAATAAAGGGACTCTCTGAAGAACAATAACATGATATTTTAGCTGAGAGTAGACTATGAGCTACTTGCCAGACTTGGACTATAACACTCTTAACGGTGTCTTAATATTTTACTCTTACCACTTTGTGAAGATGACTCTTAAACTCACGTAAACATATTAGCTATTATGCTCTAAACATTTTGAGAGTTTTGACTTTTGAGTGTGATTTGATTATTTTGCAGACAATTTTTTTCCTCTGGTTTGCACTATCGGGATGGCTTTTCCGGATTTTGATATTCGGAGTTTGGGTACTCCCCTTCGCGGGACCTCTTCTCGTCGGAGCATTTGCCAATAACCTTGTTATAAAGGTAATTCATTCACTCACTTTTTTCTTTTCTTTTTTGTAGTCCTAATTATACATCAAATTCTAGTTACTAGCCATATAAATCATTAGTATTTTGATAATAGCCAACATTTTGTAAATGTTTAGTAAAATAGTCAAGTCAATATGTTTATAGATCTATTTGGACCAATTTAGCCCGAGTAACCCTTTAAAATTACTCAAATCGAAAAGGGCAATCCGGTTCATAATTTACTGTAAACAGGATGGATATGTTACAAATTCATCTTTATGTTGGCTAAAGACCCAATTTTGTTATATATAGCTTTCAATTCTTCATAATGTCTATTTTTATCATTACCGTAATTATCTAAAACTTGATTAACATTGACACGCCCGTTTGTTCGAAGTTTCTGATATATTTATGTCAAAATCAAATGATAATTTGTCTCTTGGTTGTGGAATTCAGGGGTCTTGCCCAGCTTGTAGGAAACAATTCTTGGGCAACAAGTATCAAGTTATACAATGCACGGGCTGTGGAAATACAGTTTGGCAGCCAAAAGGAAACCAACCCGGTCGAGGCTCTTCTTCGAGTAAGAACGATCCTCAGATCATCGACGTCGAATTTGAAGAGAAATAAATTAACTCAGCTCGTTCCCTCCTTCCATATAATAATACATTATGGATAAGTTTAAGAAGGTTTAAATACTAAAAACTATGGTTTTTCATTTGCCATTGGCTCTCACTTTTGTAGTTCTCTGCTGATGGTGTTGTGTATATTGGCTTATATGTATGTTATTTTCGTTTCAGAGAAAGGTTATTTGTAAATAAGCGTTGACACCATAAATTATTATTTCTTTACAGCCATTTAGATGTTCGTTCGTACTTAATTGGTCAAAAAAATGAGTTGAAATAAAATAACGCATACCACATAATGAAGTGTACAAAATTCAGTTCCAAACAGAAAAATTTGAAGCTAAGTCCACCCAAACTCAGTAAAGAGAGTTCGGGAAACTATACAGCAAAATCCATTACATGTAATTTTTTTTCCTATGATTAATCAAATGTCTAAGCTTCTACAACACTTCTCACTTCTAAAAAGCCACGAAGAATGCATCAACGTGCCTTTCTTTTTTATGGGCAAAATGGTTCTTCTCATCATATGGTCTTTCTCTTTCTCTCTTTTTTCTCTGATGTGGAGTTTCACTCGTTTCGAATGGAATAGTATTTGTCCCAAAGAGCTGTGGATTTTGATATCTCGTTCATCAGACTCTTGAACTTCATGTTGCAATCTCCTCCGCTGCAAAACAAGACATTGCTTATGAGGCTTAGTTTACCATTGTTTATAATACAGTTTTGTAACCTTAAAAATTAAGGGTAATTGTACTGGCCATATAAAGTATATTCGTAAATGATGGGTTAATAGCTAGTTTAATCTTTTTACACCGACCAAATGTCGAAAATATTTTTTACGAATTATTTACACGTAACAAATATTAGATGCTACGTAAGCAATTAGGCTGTTAACTAAGAATTAACAGCAACGTTGGCTCTATCCAAATTCGTTAAGTTTAAGCTGACTAATCACCCAATTTTTTTTAAAAATAACTAGGTGAAAAGAAAAAGGGACTAGTAACCCAAATTTCAAGAGGATCCAACATATGCTTATTTTAGTGGAAATGAAAATTTACTGATAATTTTTTTTTTCTCAATTAACGGCAAAAGGTAATGAATTGAAATGGACCTTATACGATTCAGAGCAGCAATGGCTCTAAGGGCACTGCGAATCATGTCTTCATTGCGATCTACTTCTTGCTTCACGGCATCTTGCTTTGGCTTGAAATTTATGGTTTTCTGGAGCGGATCGACCAATGAATCCAGAACTGTAAAGCACGAGATTACAGTTCAAGAGTTAAAATTCAAATGCCATGAGAATTTTTACCAATCTATTTTACTGTACCGACCTGCCAGTACTGCAGAGGGACACTTTTCAGAAAGTTTCGAGAGTATGAGATGGCAAGGCATCTTAACATCGTAGTGATCTACACAGAAACCGAAAGTAATCATTTTTATATTCGAACCATTTACGAGATCGAGAGAGGACAAATAGGAAAAACGAAGAAACACTTCGAAAAACGAAAGCTCACCATCGAGACCAGATCTAAGGAACGGGACTATGAACGATGAAGGGTTCACTTGATCAAGACAACTATCTAGCAATGTGTCCACGCATTCAAAAGCAGCCTTTCTCAACTCGAGACCGTCATCCACAATGTGCTTAAAGGGGCCCAAATCAACTGTTCTTATCAGCTCTTGCTGAACATAGTTTTCGAAAGCAAAAGGTCAGAACTTGAATCATCTTCACGCAAACATGAGATGTGTGAATATAGCTCTCAGTTTTTTGCATTAAACGTTGAAAATCAAAGCGGACCTTGACGACTGTTTGATCGTAAAGAAGAGGCAACAACACGGGGAGAAGCCCTTTAATAAGATTAGGCTTGTTGTGAGCAAATGTGCTCAAGGCTAACACCGCTGCACGCCTCACATGCTGCGAAAGTCAAAATCAAAATCAGGCACGGCCTAAATAAACTCATTCAAATTAAAGGGAGAGAAACAAGATGAGTCGGGGTATTATTGTTTTTGATGTAAATGCTCCTTATCATATTCAAGATGTTTTAAACACGAGGCTCACCCGGTCATCGTCCTTGATGAGCATCAAGAAGGATGAGATTTCGGGGTATATAATTTCGTCTATCTTCTCTGGCCTTTCCACTACTGAATATTTCACTGCAATCACGACTGTAGCTCTAGTGAATGCAGTTCGACTGGTTGTTCGTACCTATCCGATCCAAAAGCACAATAAGAAGATTAGTGCCAAAACATTATATATTAAGCATATTATATGCATGAACACTTTATTAATACCTTGAGAGCAGGAACAAGCTTTGCAGGTTCAATAAGTGCAATTTTACCAAGACATTCAGCCACTACATTGCGGACACCCTCTTCCTCACTTTCACAGTGGTTAAAAAGTAACTTGAGGATTTTCTCGACACTAGAATCCTGGAATTCTGATTTATCTACAGATTGCCTAACTATGACCTGCAAAAATTGGAAAGAGATTAAAATTAAATCAGAAATATGTTTTGAAAATTAAAGAAATCCCCAAAATGACATATTGTTCAAAAGATTTACGCACCTCCTTCAACGAATGAAGCAAGAGATACTGCTTTTTCTGCTGATTGTCAATCTGATCCAAGATAAAAGGCAGATATTTGGACAAATTACCGACAGCAATATTACCAAGAGCATAGGAGGCTGCAGATTTTATTTCTTCAAAAGGTGATTGAAATGACTCGATAACTATATTCTCAATGTGTGCGTGAGAGCTCAGATCCTTCCGTCTCCCAATCTCTCCCAGACATAGCAAAGAAAGGTGCTGCTTGGCCTAAAATATGGGTTAGAAAAACACACAAGCTCAGACAACTCGAGAAAATTTAATAGTAAACCAGTAAAACTCTGGATATATGTCACATGATACCCATCCAAGTTTTATGGTTTTTCCCTGGAAAAGGATACAGAAACCCCATAAAACTGATACTATATAGGTATCTCTTACTACATCGACTCACCGAATTGGTACTGTTGTCATCTCTTAGGATTTCAGTGAGCATTTTGACTGTTGACGAATACTTCTGATCACCTGCAGCAAGGCAAAGAACAGCCACACATTGTGCAATTGAGTACAGAGCTTGTTTTGCAACACCACCAGCCAGGGGAGACGGTTTAGCGCTTGAAAGAAGAGACTCTAGCAGAACATCAAAGCTTGTGTTTGCAGAGTAAACTAAGGCAGCAAAGAAGTTTTGCAAAGCCTGCATCGTATTAAAAATATGCCAAGGTTAGCAAATTATTCAGAGCATCTAAAATTAAAGATGTGACAGTGAGACGAAAAAAGTACCAAGAGGGCTTGGCCTTGGAGCAGTGAGCTTTTGACTAATGTCAGAGCTTGAGGAAGGACTTTGTTTCTAACAGCCAAACCGATGACTGAACTTGATCTCTTATCCGACATCAAGGTGCAGCAGAGTTCCAAGGCAAGGGCCGTCATGTGCAAGTCCAAGTCACTGAAACAGTGGTGAGATGTGAGAAAGTTTGATTTCAACTCAGTACCATCGAAGAAAGATTGGTTGAAGTTGAAACCTTATCAGACTTGAAAGTTCGACGATGATCACTTCATAAGCAGAGGAAGCAATTTTATCACCATAAGCAACTATTAAGGAATTAAGTGTTCCCAACGTTGCCTGCCTTAAAGCTCGGTTAGCCTATTTTTCAAGGAAAATAGGGGAGAAGTTCAGAATTTTTTTCAGATTTCTTGCGAATGTAAACTAATGGACTAATAGATGGAATTGATTAAAATAAATAGTAAATATTAAATTGGTTTACCTTTCTTAAAAATGCAGTCAACTCTGTAATTACTTGCTCCAACACACAGGACAGGTCAATTTGCAACGGTGAAGCAGCAATCACAGCAAAAGCCTGGAAGAACAAGTAATCCTCATGTAAATAGAATATATAAAGATTCAAAAAGACCAAGTGCTACCACTGGAAAATAAAGATATAAACAATATAAAGGAACTGCAATTCAGATAAAGTTACGGAAACACATCTGACATTTCAGCACTATCAACAACTTGATGGAAATACACACTTAAGTCCAGACCCAAATACATTACCCACAACCTGAATTACATAGACCATGACATGATATGATAAATCACAGTTCAACCCACCTTCACAGCTGTTAGTCTGGTAATTTCATTGCCCATTCGATCAACAAGTACAGGAAGGCACGCAGATAGTTCTGCTTTGAGGTTATCACCGAACGTCGATACAACGAGTCCCATGCAAGTGATAGCACACTCCTTGACCTCCTGCATTATAAATTACAATTCATGTGCAAACTGTTCATAAAGACCTTTGAGAAAATAAGTATTATGCACCACTGACCTGATCTTGATCTTGATTCGTCAACCGCGACATTATGGCATTATAAATTGGTCGAACATATGGCTTGAAATCAAAACTATTCCCCTATACCATAAAGAAGCGTAAAAAACCAGGCAATGGAGAGATACACATAAAGGATCCCCAATCAGAAGAATAAGTACAACACTCACTTCAATATTAGGGCGAACAACACGGACGAGTTCTCCGCACACTCTCAACGCCTCAGCTGTGACTTTATAATATCGCTCACCAACAGCTGATAAAACAGGGCTAGAAAGGGCCTGAAGAATGTTATATAAATTCCATTAAGAGACTCTCAAAATGCAAGGGTATATAACAGTACAACCCCATTACAGACGGGCGTCTTTAAAAACTCGATAAAAATAAAAATAAAAAGAAGATAATAGACTGCCTCATAAATGTGTGAACTTGTTATTCTTCAGATCAAGAACTTATGCTGCAACCAATACACAAAATAATATATATATATATATATATATATATATGAAGTGGAGGCTGATCTTACCTGTACATAAGGATGGAACACTGATGGAGAATGTGAAGCCAATACCAATCTTGTGAAAATTAGAGCCTCTATCTTTAAATTTGAGGTAGAAGATTTGTCCTGAGCAAAATTATAAAATAAAAACATAGAATAAAGGGAAGATTAATGGAAGTTATGAACAAATCAGACTTTCAAACTAGATATCAAGTATCTGAAAGTTGACTCACACTCAGTGCTTTTTCAATTCCTGGGATGAGGGATCCAATATGATCTGCCAAGCAATCTGGCAACACAACGACAAGTTCTTTCAATACAGAAAAGGCACCAACCTGCACATAGATAAATGCAACACTTAAAATGAAGTCTCTAAAGCAGATAGGCCAAAATAGAGACAGACAAATTTTTTACCTTAGTCTTAACAGACTTCTCTCGAAGTTGCCTGTTAATAGACTTTATAATTTTTGCTACTTCTTGCTTGAGCAACCACCTAGGGCTGCATCATATGTGAGCTATTAGCATTCACTCTAGTCTCTGAGCATGTAAATCAAGAAAACCGTAATAATATTGCTCACAAATTCTTGCCTTAATTCGTTAATGTCTACTTGTCCTTTTGTAACATTTCCAGTTTGGCGCAGAAGTTCAATAAAAGTATTGAAAACATCCATCTGCACCACAATCGCATGCATATCAGACAAGCCAAAAAGAGTAAAACAAAATAAACAAAAAGGAGATTCCAGGAACTTGCCTTGACATTTTCCTCCCTCTCTTTGAATCTCTCGATCAATTTCGGGCAAGCCTGGACAAAAAGAGTTCATATATTAACTGTGAATATATTGCTATAAAGTTTTAAAGTAAAAACATTAAGGGTTACCCCAAGTATCAGAATACCTCATATAATCGAATTAAAAAAATACCTCCTCATACAATTTTGCAAGCATCTCAGGGCGAGATACGATCAACGCCGCTAAGCATTTAGCAGCAGCTCTTCTAACTTTCCAGCTAACGTCTTCATCATCCGTATATTCATTCGCACTTTCACTACAAAATAACCCAGCAAAAAATGAACATGGCTTCTATGTATCAAGTCCGAAACACCTCCGAAAAAGGGCAGGAACAAAATTAACATACTCTTCCTCCTCCTCCTCGATAGTATCATCATCTGTATCCTCCTCCATGTTATCAGTGAAATTCGGGTCGTAACTCAAATACTCCAAAGTAAGATGAAGAATTTCATTGCAGTACGAAGAAATATCCCTAGGGCACCTAAGAAGAAAACTTTCAAGTGCCTGCACAACCCAAATACACCATAATCACAACAAAACAAAACAAAAAGTTAAAAAAAATCGATCGAACCCTAAGAAACATTGGCAATTTGGATATGCCCAATATTATGTAACTGTGAATAGATACGGTTATGACGTGACATCTGTTTACTTTATAAATTTTGGTACAGATCACCCTTAATATTTCGCTTAATTTTCAACAATTTTTGGGCACTTTTCATCTTAAAATTGTTGTAAAGAAATTCTTCAGCCTATTTGCGACTTATTTACTAAACGTTGGGTAATTCCATTTAGATGAGTATATACTAAAATTACCCACAAGAAAAAGATACTAGTACCTGCAAGCTGTACTCACGAAGCTCCTCATCATTTTCCGACGCGCTCGTGCAGTACTTGATCAGAATCGGGACAGTATCAGCGAGATGGGACCCGAAACGATACCCGACCGCCCGACTCAAAGCTCCGATCATCTGAATATTCGTACGAGTCATTTCCGACTTTGCAACTTTCTTCCTCAAATTCTTCACAACCTCGACCGTAGCTTTCGCCAACAATTCTTCGGACAAGCTCGATCCGAGAGAAGCGATGCAAGAAACCGTCTTTTTTCTCACGCTGGCCTGGTTTGAGCTCAACTGGGACAACAAAGCGCTCAAAAGCCGCTCGTGCTCGGCCGCCATAAGATTCCCGAACTTGTGAAGAACTTCGCACAGAATATCGAGACACTCGCACTTTATCTCCGTGCTCGAACCCTGAACGACCTAGAACATTTCTATTAATAAATAATAATAAAAAACCGGAGAAAATAAAATCGTGCCGTGCTTCGATTTTTGGATGATTATATATACCAGGGAATACTCACAGGAGCGGTGATTCCTTGAATCAATTGCGGCAACACGGAGAGCAGAACGGACTGTGCGAGAGCTTGCGTGGCTACTTCGGCCACAATCGTCTTCAAAGCAATGCTCGCAATATCCCGGTGCTGATCCTTTTCGTTCAGAAGCCTATCGCATAGCTTTTTGGTCATTTCAACCACGCGTGCTTCGTTGACCTTCTTCACTAGTGGAGCGAGACTAAAAGCAGACACACACATACAGAGAATTTCGTAATTAACGAGCCGTTTTCCAATTCCGAACCCTAATTCGAACAAATAGACCGACGATTAAAATCGAGACCTAACCATTTCACGGCCAAACCAGAGACATCTCCGGCGACGTCGTCGAGCTGTTGAATGATGATGTTCGAGAGCTTCGCCTCCAAATCGGCGTCGGCTTTGAATCCTTCTTTGTTCAGCTCCGTCAGAAGATCCGATGTCGCCATATATCTGAAATCTTTATCCTTACCGGTAATCTGAACCAAAAAAAAAAACTGTTAACAAAATCGTTGCTGCGAAAAATGCGTTCTCGAGAGAAGATCGTGTGCGTACCTTTTCCAGTATTCCGGTCAAAGCTAAGTTCGCCATGGCTACACAGCGAGAACTCGCGATCCACGGAGACGATTACAATGCGAGTAGCGTTCGGAATTGCAGCGAGAGAGAGTAAAGAATAAAGGGGAAAAGAGTTCAGTGCATTAGAATAGGGGAAGTGTCGCTTTTTTGGCTGTGAACTAAAACGAAGCGAAGAAAGAAAAAGAAAAAAAACCCAGCTTCTGAAAATTATATATTATGTATATATATAAAAAAAAGAAAAATGAAACTAAAACGTTTATTACACTAATCACTGTTGTAAAAGAACACTAATCGCTCTTCCAACACACAAAGGAGTTTGAACGTACAAGGAAAATAACAAGTTAATTAAATTAAGAAGTGGTAAAAAAGATAGACAAGTTCTAAACTTAAAACTATGATAGGGTTTTAGAGGTGCAAAATTAATTAATGATCAATTTTGTCAAATTCGGACTAAAGGAATCAAATTATGGTATTGAAATAGCTCTCGAAAAATAAGAGATATTTTATTTTTTTTTAAGTTTAATAGTATGCGAATCATCAAGGATATATGTTTTATGTTCAAAATATATCTGAAATGGTATTTTAAAAATAAATTTTATTTTTATATTTTCGGCCAAACATACACTATTTGATTATCATGACATATGACATTGTACTATATGACATCTAACATTTTTGTCCGAAATAGAGGTGTAAGCCAATTTTTATATATTTTTGAAGTAGCAAAATTAATTTTGATATTTTGTTAATTTATAAGTTAAAATATTGAAATTTATCACTCAAAAATCGCAATTTGCCGACAGCTTATGAGCTTTCGTATGTAAGTTAAAATATTTTATAGACGTTTTCTATACGTTGTTAATTAGACTATGAATACCCTTTATTTTTTATTTTATTTTTGTTGATAGGAATTCGTCTATTGGACTTTTTTCGGACTTTTGTCTATTAGGTCCAATTCTTCTAAATTCACTAGGCCCGGAATTTGTTATATGTTAACATCGTTTGAAGTAACAAGGCCCAAGAGGTGAACTCGTGATAAATAGACTTACGAAATCGCAGCCCAATACTTTTAAAAGAGATTAGCTCGGTGCAATCAATGATGTGGCCACCTGAAGCGGAATTAGACCCGAAACAATGAGCAAAGATTGTGAATGTCCTTGTGTGATTCTCACGTCAAAAAATTTCACTATCTATTTTGTACCTCTTATCCCGATATACATATATCATTTTGGACTATAATACGGAAGCGTATAAATATCCAAATCGCAAATGAATGAATCGATAAAAGTTATTATTTCCCTAAAATATTATTTTATATGCCGCGTAATTGTCTAAGTGACGAAGTCATGAAGCTAAAGCAGAGCGTAAGATCCAGTGCACCTTAAATAGCGGGATACACGTAAAACACTCGCAGGCACATTTAAAATGCACACTGACACATAAACGGTGAACCTAAAACGCCCAACAGATGAGAGAAAATCATTATACAAACACATTATTCAAACACCATCATCCACGTGGTTCTCACGCGGTCGAAAATCATAGTATTACCAATGTGAAATGAGTGATTCAATGTGATTTCATTTTAAAATCATGAATAATAATCCTAACAAGTATGCGAAAATATATACATTATCGAAAATCATGGTATTATCAATGTGAAACTAATGATTCAATGCGGTTTAATTTTAGTGAACAATAATCATAAATGAGCGAGACGTATTAACGTGAGTGGTAGTTCTCAATGAAAGAGCGAATGATCATAACCCCATAAATATCTATGCATAGCGCAAATATGTTGAAAAATAATTTTCCAAGGTACACAAAAGCATCTTTCACAATAAAATATTTGATCAAATAGGTGCATCACCACTTTTTATCGTCGTTCTAAGTAAATCGATAACTTGTAATGACATCTCTCACATAAGTTATGGTCCTAAAAATACTATGCGAAAATCTTTCATCACCCTAGATCGATATGAGCTTGCTTTTATGTTTCGAAAAATAATATTTCATAAAATTATTTGAAACAAGTGCAAATTAAATTATTGACGTTATTAAATTGTGGCAAGACGAGTTTACGAATGTTTAATGTTTCCTATATAGTGATTTTCTAGTCGATGTTTCATGTCGAAAAAAAGCTTTTTATATTGAATAAAGGACGGTATTGTTTTACATTTGTTTATCATGTTACCAAATCTAAATATGACTAAATTTGGGTCCTTAAATAAATCACCTGCTTTAAAATATACACATTAAACACTAATAAATTCAAATAAAGGGGTCCTACCGGAGTATAGTGGTACTCGGATAATTTAATCACGCATTAGAAAGAAATGAAGAGACGTTAATTAATTAATAATTAATTTTGAATGAGTATAAAGTAAATTTCAGAGCCTCCAAATAGGTCCCACCGTGGCTTAAATCTTCCACGACGCAAGGGCCTTTAATTTGAAATGAACGGCTCAGATCATGCCACGTTTACAGAATCCGTCCGAACGATAAATCCCGCCGCGTTTTGCCGACGTCAGCACTTGAAAACACTGTCCTTACGTTGGGCCAGGAGGTAAAACGACAAGCGTCTTTTGGGCTTCGAACAAAACGCTTGTCGTTTTTTGAGAGGACCACTAAGCAAAGCGTATATTTGCCGTCTAAATAAAGTTAACAAACAGTTCACTCATTTTCTCTCTCTCCTCTTGATTAGATTTGGGCTCTTTTTCAATTTTCTTTGTATTTTATTTTTTAATTTTGCCTTCTGTATTCTTTTCCCTCTTCACCAACACAGAAGATATTACAGAGAAGAAGAAAGATAAAAAAATACGAAAAAGAACGAAACGAAAAGCTCTTATCAGTTACAGAGAGAAAAAGAAGAGAGCGTTTAGGTTTCGAAAAAAGCCTCGCGTTTGAATCGGATCTAGAGTTCGGATCTCGAAACCTCTGTGCCGTTTCGCTCAATCGGCTTCATTCGCCACTGGCATTTGCTCGCGGAGATCCGATCGTTAGGGTTTAGAATCGGGAAATGTCGTCGGAGGAAGAGAAGCTGTTGAAGGAGGCCAAGAAGCTTCCGTGGGACGATCGTCTGTTTCACAAGAACTGGAAGGTGAGGAACGAGGCTAATATAGACCTCGCCGCCGTCTGCGACTCCATTTCCGATCCTAAGGACGCTAGGCTCCGAGAGTTTGGTGAGTCGCGACTCGCATTTCGGTTTTTAAGTAATCGTGTTTGGCGGAGCTAGGGTTTCCGAGCTCTCTCCGGCCACGAAACGCCGGTTTTCTAGGGCATGCATTGAGGTTTGAACTTGTTATTTTGTGTCCATATGTGTATGAATTTTCAGGTTCGTATTTTAGAAAGACGGTGGTGGATTCTAATGCGCCGGTGCAAGAGAAGGCACTTGACGCCGTGATTGCCTTCCTACGAGCCGCTGATGCCGACGCTGGAAGGTGATTTTTTTTTGTGTGTTTCAGGTGTTTTGATATATACTTCTTTTATAAAATGAACCTCGAAACTGGATTAAAAAGAGGAAGATTAGAAGAAAGCTTCATAGAAGCTAAATACAATCTAAAATGCACTAGGCCAATATTCTAGATGGGTGGTTTGATATATTATGTTTGGGTTTTGGTATTGATAAATGCTGTTTTCTTTTCGGTAGATATGGAAAAGAAGTATGTGATGCGGTTATAGCGAAATGCCTCACGGGTAGGCCCAAGACTGTAGAGAAGGCTCAAGCTATTTTTATGCTATGGGTTGAATTAGAGGCAGTCGAGGCTTTCTTGGTACCACATTTTCTTTCATTACTCCTTATAACTGTTTTTCCGCGTCTTTGCACTGAGTTTAATTTGATATTTTTTCCTTTGGTATCTTAGTTTATTGTTCTTGTATTTACTTGTGTTATGGTGTTATGTTTAGGATGCTATGGAGAAGGCGATTAAGAACAAAGTAGCTAAAGCTGTGGTACCTGCAATTGATGTCATGTTTCAAGCCTTGAGGTTTGTATTTAAGATTTCTTGGTGTGAAGTGAGTTTCACTTATTTATTTATTATGATGGTGTAATTGGTATTCGTAATGGTCTTTTCAATAGTGAGTTCGGGTCGAAAGTTGTTCCACCGAAGAGGATATTGAAGATGTTGCCAGAACTTTTTGACCATCAAGATCAAAATGTCCGTGCATCTTCCAAGGGACTTACTCTTGAGCTTTGTCGTTGGATAGGGAAAGACCCCGTAAAATCAATATTATTCGAGAAGATGAGGGATACAATGGTATGATAATCTTTTAACTTCTCCTACATACACGATGTAAATATGCAAGTTACTGCATTGGTATTGAAATAATTTATACTTCATTTATTCAATTTTTGTCTTCTTCTTTTTATTCAATTGTGAAGAAAAAAGAGTTGGAGGCCGAGCTTGTCAATGTAACAGGGGGAGCCAAACCTACTCGCAAAATAAGGTGAAAATCAGGTCTTTTAATTTGAAACTTAGAAGAAAATTATTGGTGGGCTTATTTTTCATGTCTACGGTATTCATTTTTCTGTGTATTGTTAAGGTCTGAGCAAGATAAGGAACCAGAACAAGAAGCCGCATTAGAAGTTGCGGGTCCTGGCCCAGTTGAAGAATCTGCAGATGATGGTATGTGATTTTCCATGTAAAAATGCCATAGTCTTTTCCGTTGAATGATAGTCAAACGGAATTCTATAACCTTTTTTCTGTCTATAAACACATCAATCTCGCGTATATGAATTTGCAGCTCCCCAAGAAGTAGATGAATATGAACTTGTTGATCCAGTTGACATATTGACCCCTTTGGAGAAATCTGGATTTTGGGACGGAGTGGTCAGTATTCTAATCTTTCACCTATACGATATCTCTGAGGATACCATTTAATCATCATTCGTTACCTGAATATTTTTAATATTATCGCTCATACATAGCAATAAATGAACAAAAGATTTCGGTGATCTCTTGTAGAGATGTTTGTTTATTGTGTTTATTCATTTTGTTGTATGGTTGCTTGTTTCAGAAAGCAACAAAGTGGTCCGAAAGAAAAGAGGCTGTTGCAGAGCTGACCAAGCTTGCTTCAACCAAAAGAATAGCACCTGGTGATTTTTCAGAAATTTGCAGGACACTAAAAAAGGTAAGATTTTTTTTGTAGTGTTTAAATTTAGAATGTAAGCTGAATAGACAAAGACCGAGTATGACGTTTCACCTTCGCAGCTTATTACAGATGTCAACATCGCTGTAGCAGTTGAGGCTATCCAAGCTCTTGGCAATCTTGCTCGGGGATTAAGAACTAACTTTTCTTCGAGCTCACGCTTCTTATTGCCAGTATTGCTTGTAAGTTATCTGATATCCAGGCTCTCTTACATGTCTATCGGGCATTCTCTGAATAAATGAGTTGTTCCTTTTCGAACAATCTCTTTCTTCGTTTTGATGGAATTATCGGTGTTAATTCATGTTCGATATAATCTTGTAAGAGTTATACTGTCATAGGCTCTCAGATTGATATCTTTTACTTACACTGGATGGAGTATATTTCTTCTTTTTAATTTAATTGTATACCTTTAATGCGGATTCAACTTATAACGATTATAACAGTCCATTTCTTTACCAAAAGGAAAAATTGAAAGAGAAAAAACCTACTTCGACTGAGGCGCTATCTCAAACGCTTCAAGCAATGCATAAAGCTGGGTGCTTGAATCTGGTTGACATTGTGGAAGGCAAGCATATATAAGCCCATCTTGAAGTTTTGAGGATCATCAGACTACAAATTTGATATTTTGGGTCTGAAATGTATCTTGTTTACTGTAGATATCAAGACGGCTGTAAAAAATAAAGTCCCACTCGTGAGGTCACTGACTTTGAACTGGGTGACCTTTTGTATTGAAACAAGTAGCAAGGCTATAATTCTCAAGGCTCACAAGGATTATGTCCCAATCTTTATGGAGGTAGGTGCTTAATGTTAGGAGTAGTGTTGTATGTTGTAACTTCTTCACAGTAGGGTCAACATTTTTGCAATGTCCAGTTTGTATAATTAGTCAAGCACTTGAATAATAATAATAAAAAATCGGTTCAAGCACTAGCTTATTAGTTAATATCACACTTGGCTGCAACATTTTAATGAATAAATAATATATGAAATAGATATACACAGCTTCTTGTCGTTGCATATTCCACTTATGACTCTGTATTATTACAATAACTGGTTTCAGAGGTCATAGAACTTCTGCATTATGTACCTTTTATTTGAATTTCATAAATTATTCAATATTATTTTCACCAGTGTCTCAATGACGGGACCCCAGATGTCAGGGATGCATCATTTTCAGCGTTGGCAGCAGTAGCTAAGGTGGTGTTATGATTTTTCTTCTTTTTATCGAATGCAGAGATATGATGTCTCAAATGTGTTATACTAATTTCTGAATTCTTTATTTCTATTTCATGCACTTCGTTTAGTTGGTTGGTATGAGACCGTTGGAGCGATCAATTGAGAAACTTGATGATGTGAGGAGAAAAAAGCTCTCTGAAATGATTACAGGGGATGAAGCTGGGACAGCCACTGGTGGAAGTACAGGTTTCTAGTTTATTGCTGATCAAATCGTTATTACGTTACTAATTTACCTAGTTCACAAGAGTTGTCATAAATTCATGCACTGTTACCGTTTTATTTTTGTTTTTTCCCATATGAAATCTACTTACTATATTGTTCTACAAGGTACAGCCCAACCTGCTGGTGCAACCGTGTCATCTCATGAGGTCAGTCCCCACCACTGCATTCTTCTTATATAGAAAGATGGAAATGGGATGCGTGCCTCCGAACATTTGTGAATTAGTTCTTTGGGTTTTTCTGATAGCGGGTCATATGACTAGGGGCATATGTTTTTGCAAGAATATTAAGTTATTATTTGTGTCGGTCCTTGTTAGAGAGGTTTAATGAGCAGGTGCTTTTTTTCTAATACTGTGCAGGCAACAGAAGCCTCTTTTGTTAGAAGGTCCGCAGCAAGTATGCTTAGTGGAAAGAGGCCTGTTCAAGCAGCTGTAAGTATTGATGTGCTTTTGTAATTTTTGTTCCCATGCTCACTTTGCTAGAATCTCTTGGATCATAATTACTTTTATTCTCAGCCTTCCAACAAAAAAAGCACTGCAGCCAAATCAGGTGGGAACAAAAAGAGCGATGCACCTGCGCAGCAGAAGGCTTCGAAAATGGAAGCACCTGAGGATGTTGAGGTATGCCTTAATTTATTGACACAATTAACTTACTACGCGTCGTTTGCTCAAGCTTCGTGTATGTTGACCTTTATGCTTTGAATACTTTCAGCCTTCAGAAATGGGACTCGAAGAGATTGAAAGCAGATTAGGTTCTCTAATACAAGTTGATACCATTTCCCAATTGAAGAGCGCTGTATGGAAAGACCGACTTGAAGGTTTGTTCTGAATTTGATGCATATTCATTATTAATTAAAGACCCTTGTTGTTTTCTTAAAAAGTTAGTACGTATTATTTCCAAAGATAATTATGAACACATAGGGTTTAGGAATGCTTGGTTGGAGTGCATTAGCTTGCTACGGTTTTGTGCTTAGCATGTTTCATGGTTATCTAATTGGCTAATGTCTATACAGCTATAACGTCATTTAAACAGCAAGTGGAAGCCATTCCCATACCGGACATTCAGCAATGGACTGAGTTATTAGTTCGTTTACTATGTACTGTACCCGGATGGAACGAGAAAAATGTTCAGGTATTAAAAGTTTTACCCCCACTTAGTTGTTTAGTGGCATTCGATTAATTACTTCATTGCGCTTTTGCCTTTTTCCCTGGTTCTGGGTTTCCTTAGAACTAAATTGAAAGCAGTTATTATCGCATCATATAGCTTGTTTCTTTCTTTAGTCCTTCTAAACCTCTCTTTCTTTCTTATATATATATATTGTGTTTCTTAAAAAAAATAAAAAGAAGATACTAAGCGTATTTTAAATAGTGCAGGTCCAACAACAGGTTATTGAAGTTATTTCCTTGATAGCTTCCACCTCACCAAAATTTCCAAAGAAGTGTGTTGTTCTTTGCCTTCTTGGTGAGTGATAATTCTTAGGTTTGATTTTACAGCAAGGTCCTCTCCATGATCTTGTCTGGCATGATCGTTTCCATATCTTTAGCGACCTATTCCTAAATTTGCAGGCATAAGCGAGCGGGTTGCAGACATTAAGACTCGTATCCATGCCATGAAGTGCCTTACCAATTTCTCTGAAGCTGTAGGTCCTGGATTTATTTTTGAAAGAGTAAGTTCTTCTGCAGCAGTATTCATTTCCACGTCTAGATGTTAAAATGCTTTCTTTTGCTTATTAGAACTAAACAAGATATACTATTTATTTGTTATTTTTTTATAGCTTTATAAAATCATGAAAGAGCATAAGAATCCCAAGGTTCTCAGTGAGGGATTATTGTGGATGGTTTCGGCAGTAGAAGATTTTGGGATATCACATTTGAAACTCAAGGTACTCAATTTCTGGCGTGTTCATTTCGCACTCTTCTTTTAATTCATTATTTATCAGCTATATATCTGTATACATATTGTTTTTAAAGAAACGCCTGACTTTATAATATATATCTGTATACATATAAAATGTATTATTTAAGGAAATTTAATTCGTTGTTTTACAGGATTTGATTGATTTTGCCAAAGACACTGGATTGCAGTCTAGTACACCAGCGACTCGAAACGCTACTGTCAAGCTTTTAGGTGTTGTACATAGATTTGTTGGTCCAGGTAATGCTTTGCAACTAATGGTATAAAGTGAAATAAAAAGGATATCTAAAAGTATGAGAATCTCAAAATATCTCGCCTTCTACAGATATCAAAGGGTTTCTTACTGATGTTAAACCTGCACTACTTAGTGCACTTGACACAGAGTATGACAAAAATCCATTTGAGGTATGCAACATGCACCATTCAAGTTTGCATTGATTTTTTCTAATGGTATATGATTAACCGATGCTCTTCTCTCTTTATTAATTATAGGGTGCTTCAGTTGCTATCAAGAGAACTGTGAAATCATCAGAACCTACTTCGTCAGCATCTTCTGGGGGTCTAGATGGCCTTCCTCGTGAAGATATCAGTGGGAAGGTCACTCCTGCTTTATTGAAAGGTCTGGAAAGCACAGATTGGAAGGTGATGTTCTGAACTTGCTTAGTGAAAGTTTGTTTTTCTTTAGGAAAATTATCTGTACAAGTATCTGAACTTTGTTAGTTCCAACATCAATCAATAGGTTCGCTTGGAATCAATTGAAGGCGTAAATAAAATATTGGAAGAGGCTAACAAGCGTATTCAACCAAATGGGACTGGTATGTACTCTTTCTTAGTAGATAAGTTTGAGTTTAGCTTTGTAGTTTCTTATGCAGTTCAAGGTTTTTCGAGTTGCTAAGTTTCTATCTCCTTCTTTGTTGATCAATCTTTTATTTCTCTTTCAGCTGAACTGTTTGGTGCCTTAAGGGGACGTCTTAGTGACAGCAACAAGAATTTGGTCATGTCAACCTTAACCTGTGTTGGTAATGTTGCAACTGCAATGGGTCCAGCTGTGGAGAAGGCAAGCAAGGTTTGTTGATTCAAACTGAGGACTTTCTAAAAAGAATGTAATATTTGAAAAGTTGGTATGCTTAAGTTGGTCCATAATTTCAGGGATTTCTATCTGATGTTCTAAAATGTCTTGGTGACAATAAGAAGCATATGAGAGAATGCACATTGACCACTTTAGACTCTTGGCTCGCCGCTGCTCATCTGGACAAAATGGTAACATCCCAACTTTGGAGTTAGCAATCTTATTAAATGATTTGCACCCTAAACCATGGCAATATGTTCTTTTAGGTTCCGTATATCGCAACCGCTTTGACAGACACTAAGCACGGCGCAGAAGGGCGCAAGGATCTTTTTGAGTGGGTGTCAAAGCAACTCTCTGGGTTGAATGAGTTCCCTGATGCTGTTCTTTTGCTTAAACCGGCTGCCTCGGCTATGGCGGTTAGTTTCCAATTTAAGAATGACCATCAGATTATATTAGTGTGCCTTTTATTCTATGTACCATACAAAAATGTAAAAATGTAAATGATCAAGATTGTAGATACAAAACTGCTGGGTTAAGAGACCAGTGTCTGTTTTTTACAGGACAAATCGTCGGATGTTCGTAAAGCAGCTGAGGCGTGTATTACTGAAATTTTGAGAGTTAGCGTGCAAGAATCTGTGAGTGAGCTAGTAATGAATTTGCTTATCCACTATATCTCTGCCATTTGGTTAGTTCTTGAACACATGTGAAATATAAAATTCAGGTTGAAAAGATCGCCAGAGATATTCAAGGGCCGGCTTTAGCTCTTGTACTTGAACGGCTGAGGCCTAATGGTGCTGTTCAAGGTTAGCTTGGTTGCTATATCTCATCTTAGTGTTTTTCATGGCTAATTGTATACTCATTTGTATTGTTTGTTTTTTCCAGAATCTTTTGAATCTGCCAAGACAATTACAACAACGAAATCCATATCCAAAGGTGTAAAATCGGCATCTAATGGTGTTTCGAAGCATGGAAGTAAATCTATATCTTCGGTATGTTTTTATTCAATAGCTTACTATTTATTCCTCACACTAACCAATTATAATAGAGTTAACTCCCCCATTTATGCGATCGTTTTTTGTAAAGAGAGCTGCTGGTACGAAGGCATCAAGATCTGAATCAATCATGTCTGTGCAAGATATAGCTGTTCAGTCGCAAACTTTGCTGAATGTAAAAGATTCAAATAAGGTATTGGCCACAAAATCATAAAAAATTATAGATTCATGGACAACGTAATAACCTGTTACTGCACTGACGTGTATTGCAGGAAGAGAGGGAAAGGATGGTTGTGCGCAGATTTAAATTTGAAGAGCCACGGATTGAACAGATTCAAGATCTCGAGGTTTGTTTTGGATTGGAGATAGAGTAGTTTCTTGGGCTGCCTCAGGTTATACATTTTATTTTTAATAATAGAAGTACAAGTTATCTTATGAAAATTCAAACATCCGCTTCATGCAGACCGATATGATGAAGTACTTCAGAGAAGATTTGCATAAACGACTTCTAAGCACCGATTTTAAGAAGCAAGTTGATGGGCTTGAGATATTGCAAAAGGTTTTTCTCTTGTTCCTCTGTTGATCTGTTTCTTTGAATATTTCAAATCTACTACTTTTCTAAGACAATGATTATATTGTAGGCGCTCCCAACCTTTGGCAAGGAAGTTGTTGAAGTTCTGGATATACTGCTTAGGTGGTTTGTTTTACAGTTCTGTAAATCCAACACAACGTGCTTGTTAAAGGTCTCTTACTCTCTCTCACACACGCACACGCACTATATTCAGTTTGCTGAAGTTGCTCAATGTGTTCAATTTTAACAACAGGTGCTGGATTTTCTTCCTGAGCTTTTTGAAACATTAAAGGAGGAGGGGCACTACTTGACAGAGTCAGAAGCAGCCATATTTCTTCCGTGCTTGTCTGAGAAGGTTCTTTTATATTTTTCATCACCGGCACTAATCCACCACCATTACTTACGAAGTTTTTATTCCATAGCAGATTATATATATATATATATATATATATATATATATATATTCACTTATATGAATTGAAATACGTAGTGACTTTTTTTTATTCCGGCAGCTGGGGCATAATATAGAGAAGGTTCGAGAAAAGATGCGGGAGCTAACCAAACAAATCATCCAAACATATTCTGCTGGAAAAAGCTTTCCCTATCTTTTGGAGGCTTTGCGTTCTAAAAATAATCGTACACGAATCGAGTGTGTTGATCTTATTGGTTGGTTAATAGATCATCACGGTGCCGAGGTAAAAGGGTAGAACTCTTGTTAATATTTGTTGGATTTGGATAACGCATAATTTATTGGGTGATACACACATAATTTATTGGGTGATACTTATGTGCATTATCATACAGATCAGCGGGCAATTGAAGTCATTGCAAATTGTTGCAAGCTTGACAGCAGAAAGAGACGGTGAAATTAGGAAAGCTGCATTAAATACTCTAGCTACCGGTTATAAAATTCTTGGTATGTCACAATTTGAAGTGTTCTTTGAAATCAGGCGTTTAGTATATTCATGCGTTGTACTCTTATGACTTCTGGATGCATGATATTTGCTCATTATTTGGTGCCTATGTTTAGAGTTGATGATTCAGAATGTACTTTTATTATCACTTCAACATACAATTCTGTTAGCTGTGCTTCACAGTTGACACAGCTTGGTGTATTTTGGATTTTTATTTATCACTGACCATCGATGGCTTTCTATTGTCAGGTGAGGATATTTGGAGATATGTTGGGAAGCTTACGGATGCTCAAAAAAGCATGTTGGATGATAGATTTAAATGGAAGGTAGGTGTGCATGTGTGATTCGCCTCACAAGTTATCTGGTTTTTATTTATTTGTTTTAGTTTTACTTTAGCCCCCGTTTTTTCTTTCCTCATATCATATAATTCCTCGTTTAGGTTCGAGAGATGGAAAAAAGAAAGGAAGGAAAGCCCGGAGAAGCTAGAGCCGCTTTAAGACGTTCGGTCAGGGAAATTGGGTATGATGTTTAAAGTTTCTTTCCAGACCATTTTAAAGAGTTGTTTTTTCGTTACTTGTTGCTTTTCATGCAATATATATTTGGGAGCACTGAGGCCAGTATATGGATATTATTAGTTTCTTCTGCAATAAAGTCTGCTTACACAATGTGTATTTTGAAATTAAATAAATATGTTGCATATAACACTTACAATTTAGCGAATTGATTGACTAGCAATCTGAGCAAATTTGCCTATTATTGTAGCTCGGATGCAGCGGAACAAAGTGGAGAGGTCATGAGATCAATCTCTGGGCCAGTAGCTACAAGGTATACAGACTGCATTATATCATTTCCATCGGTGTGAATAACAACCGTTGCTACCCAAGTCACACAGTTCTGACCTGTGAATAACAACACTTTTAGGAAAAATTATGGGAATGCGGAACAACCCATGGAGAGACAACAAATGATGCCTCGTCCCTTTGCTGGTGCAAGCGGTCCCACTGACTGGAACGAAGCCTTGGATATTATTTCTTTTGGTTCCCCTGAGCAGGTTGATTTACTGTTTCTATTCCTCCAATAATTCGTTCAAGTTTGCATATATATTCCCAGTTGATGATACGATTACATAATGGTTGGTAAGAATGATAGAAATTGGGAAAAATAACAATCAGAGAAATTGACTCCTAATTATGTGACTTCTTTTCGTTTAGTCTGTGGAAGGAATGAAAGTTGTATGTCATGAGTTGGCGCAAGCTACCAATGATCCAGAAAGCAGTGCATTGGATGAGCTTGTCAAGGATGCAGATAGGCTTGTTTCATGTTTGGCTAACAAGGTAAACCAGTTTATCTTCGTTCTAATGCCCAGTTCAGAAGTGCCATTTCTGCAACTTTATATTGATTGGACCATTTTCCTTCGATTAGGTGGCGAAGACTTTTGACTTCAGCTTGTCCGGTGCTTCATCTAGATCTTGTAAATATGTCCTCAACACCCTAATGCAGGTCAAAATTTCTTCCTTTTTTTTTCTGTACTAAGCTTTCTCTGTCATGAGTCAAAATTAATGATGTTTATGTGCGTGCTGTAAGCAGACATTTCTGAATAAGAGACTCGCTTATGCGGTAAAAGAGAGCACGCTTGACAGTCTGATCACGGAGCTCCTTCTCTGGCTTCTGGATGAGAGAGTTCCCCACATGGATGATGGTAGCCAGCTTTTAAAAGCTTTAAACGTTTTGATGTTGAAGATTCTGGTTAGATTTATTTGCTATATACTTTTTGTATTTTTTTGTATTTTCTATTCTATATATCCTAGTTTTTCTGTTCATCTTTGTTTTGTTTTTCTGAGTTTCGATGGGTTATATATAATGTGCAGGATAATGCAGATCGAACATCTTCATTTGCTGTTCTCATTAAACTATTGCGCCCACTTGATCCCTCGAGATGGCCCGCGCCCTCATCAAATGAGTCATTTGCCGTCAGAAATCAGAAGTTCTGTGACCTGGTTGTTAAGTGTTTGATTAAACTCACCAAGGTAAATTGCCATATATCTGTCTTTTATTTGTTTCAGTTTCTCTTCTTTACAGTAGAAGAATTTTGGTAGAGGATTTAGTAATATGCAGAAGGGAGTTGATGGCAGGGTTGAAAACATTTACTTAGTTTAATGGATACATTCAACAAAAAAGTGCACCCTTTATTATTTTTATTGAATTGTTGGTCTCGACTCTATGTAAACCGTTCCAAGAAAGTTGGAATCTTCAGGAGATTATGGCACATTATTATATTTGAGCGTTCATGTTCTTAGGTTCTTCAAAGCACTATATATGACGTCGATCTTGACCGAATCCTGCAAAGCATCCATTTGTACCTGCAAGACTTGGGCATGGAAGAAATCAGAAGACGGTATGTTCTCTTAGTTTCAACGCGGTATATTCTCTTGACCGTAATTTCATTCTGATTGTTTCTTCTCTGCAGTGCTGGTGCTGATGACAAACCGTTGCGGATGGTGAAGACTGTTCTTCACGAACTTGTGAAGCTTCGTGGAGCTGCGGTCAAGGGACACCTTTCCATGGTTCCCATTGACATGAATCCCCAGCCAATTATTCTTGCTTATATCGATCTCAACTTAGAGGTGCACAAACGAGTTTATTTTTGTATTTTAAAAAGATTGTTACTTTAACATTTTCCGATCAAACATTCGCAGACTTTGGCTGCAGCGAGAATGTTGACAGCGACTGGGCCGGTGGGCCAAACTCATTGGGGTGATTCAACGAACAACAATGCATCATCTGCCACACATTCTGCCGATTCCCAGTTGAAGGTACGTATACGAATTCAAATTCATTGATCCCGTATATAGCATTGGTTTTGAGAAATTTCATTTTTGTGGGTTTAGTTTTGTAGAAAATATCAAAGATTTTTGACCCAATTTTAGACCAAAATACCCTTATAAAAAAAAACCTCGGTTCATCTGAATTCATGGGAATCCGACAGAGTTCGTCAGGAAAATATAACAACTTGTAGCAAGAAGTTGCAGCCATGTACAAAAAAATTGGTCTAAAATAGCACATTGGTCTATTCAACTTGCAGCAAGAACTTGCAGCCATATTCAAGAAAATTGGAGATAAGCAAACTTGCACAATAGGCCTCTACGAACTGTACCGGATCACTCAGCTATACCCAAAAGTGAGATATAATATATATGTTCCATTTCTCTAGTTTAATCCAAAAGACTTGGCCTCGACTAACTATATATTTTTCAACCAATGAAAATCAACAGGTAGATATATTTTCCCAGCTCCAGAATGCCAGCGAGGCATTCCGCACGTACATCAGAGACGGTCTATCGCAGGTACTTATTACATTTCTAGGTTACGATATAGAAATTGGATTTGAGAATTGGGGAAAAACTAGTGAAAATGTTGATTGCAATCTTGTATAAAAGAGTACAACTAAATGACTTTATATAGCCATGAAACATAAAGAACATTGGAACAAATATAGACACATAAACAACTTTGATCTCTAATAGTACTAAAACACGAGAACTGAATCGAGAGGGAATCTCAGACGATCTGTGCACTGAAATGTTTGTTCTCTCTTTCTTTCGTTGTTCAGATGGAGAAGAACGCGGCGGCTGGAAGAACACCGACGAGCCTGCCATTATCGACGCCTCCGCCTTCATCACTGAGCCCTTCCTCTCCGGAGTTTGCTCCCTTATCCCCCGTTCACACCAACTCTTTACCCGCAGAATCCAGACCGTCCAATCCCAAACCCGAACCCACCAACTTCAATCCGACCACCGAGAATTCGATGATGGCTGACCACAGATATATGGGCGGAGGTAATTCATCTCTTCCATTTCCTCCTCAAGTTTCTGATGAATCAGTAAAGAGAAAAGAAATGAGATGGTGTAGTAGTGATTGCAGTGACAAGTGGGACGTTAGACGCGATAAGAGAGAGAATGAAGAGCATGCAAATAGCGTCGTCAGAGGAACAGGCGAGCATGATTCGTCATGAATATCACGAGCAGATCGTCGAAAACGCAGCTCCTCATCGCGTTCTTCCTTTGGACGAAAAAGCCCTTTCCGGCCTTCAGGCGCGAATGGAGAGGCTCAAAAGCGGCTCTCTCGACTCTCTTTAGACTCACTTGCATTCATTGTATAAAGCTACACATTTAGAGCTCTTTATTACCGACCAATTTGGCATTTCTACTGCTCTTTTCTGTCTCCCTGGGTATATATCTATGCCTTTTATTACATGTAGCGGAATGTTTCACCTTTCCTAGAGATCTTCTTTTTTATTACTTTGAACGGAATTCGCTTCATAATTTGTCCTGAAAATTATTGAGGGAACCGGAGAATGGCTTTTCTGTGGGGGGTATAATGATTTAAATGAATCTTCTTGAAGACTGTTTGATTTATAATACTTGTATGTTGGAACTCATAGAAGTTATGTATGTGAAAGTTCTGGTTTGTGTAGGTCTGTATTTAATTCATTATTAAAAGCTGGAGCGCATGTTGAGAGCACAATTTCGTATTTGTCAATGATATAGCAACACAGCCGAGCCATCATACAACACTGGACACAATAATCAATAACAAATTTAGTTGAATTTGTCCATCCTTTTTTTTTTTCTTTTTTTTCTGTTTAAAGGGTCTCTTCTTCTCTTGCGTGATCCCTAACTAAATACACGTATTTATTCGACGACGTCCTTTTTTTGTTCAAACGACAAACATATTTCGGAAGGAGATTAAAACGACAACTGGAAATCGGAACGACAAGTCTTTCTAGTGACTTGTGATTAATCTACACGCCTAATCTAGTGAACACTAAATAACCCTATACACACCAAAAAAACAAAGCACAAAGCTTCCTCATTTATTTGATTCTATTCTCATTTCCTAGAAAAATCTACATTTGATAACCAACACAAAAGGATAAATCCTAAAATTGTCAATTTATTTTCTTCATCAAACCATCAAATCAAATCATGTATTTAATTTAATTTTAAGTGGAACTTGTAACAATGGAAAGTTTATTATTATTATTATTATTATTATTATTATTATTATTTGCCCTATCTCTTCTGTTGCGAATGTAACGGCGTAACCCCCTTCTCCAAGGAAGCTTCCGCAAAAGGCTTCAATCCCTCTGACATCGGAAACTTTGTCCACCACTTCGAAAACACTTGCTCCAAATCCGCCGCCATCAAAGCGAAACCCTCCACTTTCTTGTGACATTTCAGATTCGATTTCGAGATCGGAAACTCCGAGTACGAACCCGTTCTCAGCCTCTACTCAAGCATTTCAACGCCCCAAAACTCCCCTCTTTGAATGCGCTTTGTGATCTCGCCGTTGCCGAAGCTCAACAAGATGCCTTGCGTAACAAGCAACAAAAAGACAACGAGGTCGTCTTTGTGAATCACGTAGCTCTCCTCGGCGTATATCTTCGGCTTTGTGCACCTACATATCGTTTCGTACACTTCATCATCCAAGTTTTCAACCATCGGAACCTTCAAGTGGGGAAAAACAAGATTATAATTGCAGCCCTAAGGTAACTTGTTATCCAAGAAATTGAAAAAAACAAAATATGAAAAGACCTTTTTCAACATTGGGAAGCATAGGAATTTCTTGATTAAAAGTGCGTGGTTGGTGGAAAGAATCGACATGAGATTTTTGACGTCCACGTCTTTTCCTTCGGTCAATCCTAGGTGTACATATCGCAAGATCATATTCTTCATTTCGAGCAAAAGCTCGTTTCTTATAATCCAAATCTCTGCTTTTCTTTTGCGCTTCTTCACGCTCATAATTGTGGCCACGCACAACGAAAAGGGGACGTCTTAGTAGAACTGAGAGGGATAATAGATTGAATACAACCACTCAACAAACAATTCAAATGCAATAAAACAAGACAAAACGCAGACATTCACTTATACAAGACTCCATTTTTTTAGGAAGCGTGGTCGGTGCCACGAGATTTCATAAAAGCCCTCACGTATGGCGGAGGAAAACCGTGGTTACAAATACGTGAAAAAACACAAACCACCGAAAATAAAGAAATAGAAACACAAATGGACTCAGACAAACAAGGGCTCTAAGCGCCCGTGCGTATACAAAACTCCATGAAAAACCACTACACACAAAACACAAGTTATTGAAGTTCAGAAACTAAAAGGGCTTTGTAATTCCAGTGAGGGACTTGACCTTGATAATGCAGTCCAAAATCTTGTACCACACGTATTCTTGGAAGAACCAAAAGAAAGCTCGCCTCCATACTCGAGATACCATTAACGGAGCGATGATCCCGAGAAACCCGACCCCGAATCCAATTCTAACGCCTAACCGGAACCAATACTCTTCATCGTCTTCTTCTTCTTCATCGTCTTCTTTCGGAACACTCACTTGCGGTTCTTTGCTTTCGTCTCCTCCGCATTTGGGCAGTGGATCTCCGCAGAGGAGTTGATTTCCGTCGAAGCTTGACGAATTCAAGCTCTGTAGTTGCGTGCTTTTCGGAATCACTCCGGAGAAGTTGTTGTGAGACAAGCTCAAGAAATTCAAGAGGCTTAGTTTGGTGATGCTAGGAGGAATTTGAGCAGAGAGATTGTTCCATGAGAGATCAAGAGACTCCAGTGTCGTCATGTTCCCGATGTTCCTCGGAATGCTTCCACGCAGATGATTTCTGGAGAGGTTCAGGAAGCGTAGTTCTTGGAGATTTGCGAATTCTTCGGGGATCTCTCCAGATAAGTTGTTTCTCGAAAGATCGATTGTAGTCACGAGACCAAGAATGCTTTCGTACTCATTTTCCTTCCCTTTTGTCACAAGAACTGCATTTTCTGTGGCCTCAGCGTTGCTGATTATAAAATAGGAAATTAAGCCTATTCCATAGTTCGGAGTCACAAACGCATTTTTGAAACATTGTGGTATGGCTCCGTATAGATTGTTGTCAGCGACGTCAAGGATTCGGAGATTAGTAAGCGCACAAAGCTCATATGGGACTTCACTTCTCAGTTTGTTTGAATGAAGAATGAGAACACTCAGTTCCGTAAGACTTCCTATCCATCTTGGAATCGTTCCGACAAGCTTATTCCGACCAAGATTGATAGCTTCTAATCCTGAACAATTCTGGAGTGAGTTTGGTATTTTTCCAGTGAGGTTGTTATTACCCAGGTTCAGTGAGCGTAACTGCTTCAACAAACCCATAGAGCTTGGAATATGACCTATCAAATGATTGTTTCGCAAGTCTATCATATACAATCGAGTCTGATGCTCCCAACAATCTGGAATATTTCCTTGTAAACGATTGTTTTTTAGATGAATTACCCGTAGACCTTTGTAAAGTTTGCAAAGAAGCTCAAAAAGTTCCCCAGAAAAAGAATTGTTGGATAAATCTAACCACTCTAATTCAGCAGAAAGAAAACCATTAAGAACTCCATGTAAATGATTATGAGAGAGGTCTAGGAAAGTTAAGTGAGGAGAAAAATTCCAAAACCAGCTTGGAATGACGCCTGATATTCCAGTCATGGATAACGCTATCCTCTTAACATTTTTTTGTGACTTGAGCCACATTGGAAACTCAGGACCCAAATTCCAACCCGTCAAGTCAATATAGGAAAGATCAAAGGGAGGAGTCCAACTCGGAGTTACGTTCAAAGTCAATGAATTTCCACGCGCATTAAATGCGTTTAGATTTGCGAGATTGACAAAATGAACTTCGGAGACAACTCCATGTAGATAGTTAAAAGAAATATCAAGTGATTTCAAATTTGAGGGGGACCTGAGTGACACTGAGATGGGTCCAGAAAGATTGTTATTTTGCAAATGGAGAGTGGTGAGGTTTTTGAATTTCGCTATTTGATCGGGAATTTCGCCAACAAATTGATTATGTGATATATCTAAGTAGGCAAGGCTACTGGAAAGACATCCAGACAAGATTTGAAATACATTTGAAAGATTTTCTCCGTATTTGTTATTCGACAAATCAAGTTCCTCCAGATTGCAAAGATGACCGAGAGATGGAGGTATTTTTCCGTGAAGAGAATTTCCTGATAAACTGAGAGTAAGTAGAGAGGTTAGGTTACCGATGGCACTCGGGATAACACCTTGCAACCCGGTTCTAATAATATTCAAGTGTTGGAGACTGGAAAGAGTATTACCCAGGCATCGAAGAAGAATGGTATAGTCAAGGCGGTCATTTCCAGATAGATCAAGAGATTGGAGACGGGTCATGTTTTTCAGAAAAGTGCAAAGGAGCTGAGGATTTCCAAGATTGTTTTCACTCAGATCCAGCACTTGAAGGGATGTGAGATTAATAAGATGAAGATGAGATGGTATATGAATCTGATTAATCTCGCATCCATACAAGCGTAGCTCTAAGAGGCAAGGCATCATGTTTACTGCTGAAACCAAACTGTTGGAGGCTTGACTCAGGTTCACTCTTCTCATCTCTAATATCTCTAGCAATGGAAGACCAGAAAGCCAGTCAAGGCTGTTGGCATATAACTGACGAGAATAACTTCCAAAGGTGAGATGATGCAAATTGGAAAGATTTCCGTCGAAGCTTGACGAATTCAAGCTCTGTAGTTGCGTGCTTTTCGGAATCTCTCCGGAGAAGTTGTTGTTGGATAAGCTCAAGAAACTCAGTAAGCTTAGTTTGGTGATGCTAGGAGGAATTTGAGCAGAGAGTTTGTTCCAGGAGAGATCAAGAGCCTTTAATGTCGTCATGTTCCCGATGTTTCTCGGAATGCTTCCATGAAGATGATTTCTGGATAGATTCAGGAAGCGTAGTCCTTGGAGATTTGCGAATTCTTCGGGATTCTGTCCAGATAAGTTGCTTCTCGCAAGATCAATGAAAGTCACGAAACCAAAGATGCTATCGTACTCATTTTCCTTTCCTTTAGTCACAAGAACTGCACTTTCTTTGGCCTCATAGTTGTTCAGTTCGAAATAAGGCGTTGACCTACCTTCATCAGGAACTGCAAACTTGATCTCTCCAGTTTTGACTCTTTCATAATACACTAGACTATTCAACTTTGTAATTTCCACGAAATTTGATGACAACAAACAAAAAATCTATTTATTCGAATGGCTATTATCAATTTTTCCAAGTCTGTGATCTAAAGAATTTCCAGGGAGAAAGATACGCATGTTGAGAAACTTAAGTGATTCATTTTTATAAATTTGATCCGACGGAGCAGAAGAAGCTGCTTTCGAGTCGCCGGAGAAACCAACCTTCCTCGCACAGGGATTCTGCGTTTGTGTTTATTTCTTCCACTTTATACGTAGATTCCGAAACCTGTATAATGGATATCAATGAGATTAGCAATTGATTTGAAATTTTGAAATCATAGCCGTATTGTGGGACATGTATTTCGGCATTAAAGAGAAAAATTCGTGTCGACTTCTTGTAGGAAGGGAATTTTAAAGGCCCATCGTTCACAAGAATGTAAATTTTGATCGTTGTTATTGTTTTCGTGTATTTTGTCTGGATTTATATGATTTTATATTTTTGTTTTGAAGGATAAGTTGGTTGGTTGTGAGCTTATAATGGATGACGAATCAACGTTGTGATTCCAAACAATTCTTTTGTTCTCTCTATAATTTGAACACGTAAAAGCTACGGTGCTCCTTCTATATTTAATTATTTACATGTTGCATGAGCTGATAAATTCATACTAATTTTTGTTTCGTATTCAGTGAAAATCGTATTTTTTCTTCCACCGTAACGACTCATCCTTTTATAAAAGGTCAATTCTCGTTCACTAAAACGACATGTCGGTTTTAGAAAGTTATTGACGTATCTATTCCAAATAAATAAAGACACGTCAGAGCACGAGATCGAGGGAATCAGAATGACGATGTTCAACGCGCCGTCGCGACTGACTCCGAATATGATACACGTCAGCATTGTCGACGTGTACTTGAACGGGAACACTTTCTGAAGTTTAACCTGTGCATATGAAAACGTAAAAGTAAAAGTAAATGAATGTTCTATTCTAACCATGCAAAGAAAAAAGTGGAACTGAGAGTGATAATAAACTGAATACAACAAAATTAAAATGAAATAAAACACAGACATTACAAGACTCCATTGAAAACCAGCACACAAAATACAAGTTGCTGAAATTGAGACACTAAAAAGGCTTAGTAATTCCAGTGAGGTACTTGATCTTGATTATGCAATCCAAAATCTTGTACCAAACGTATTCTTGGAAGAACCAAAAGAACGCTTCCCTCCAAATTCGAGATATCATCAATGGAGCAATGACCCCAAGAAACCCGACCCCGAATCCGACTCCGACGCCGAGCCGGAACCAATACTCTTCATCTTCATCGTCTTCTTTCGGAACACTCACTTGCGGTTCTTTGCTTTCGTCTCCTCCGCATTTGGGCAGTGGATCTCCGCAGAGGAGTTGATTTCCGTCGAAGCTTGAAGAATCAAAGCTTTGTAGTTGGGTGCTTTTCGGAATCTCTCCGGAGAAGTTGTTGTGAGACAAGTTCAAGAAATCCAAGAAATGTAGACTGGTGATGGTAGGAGGAATTTGAGCAGAGAGGTTGTTAGCTTCTCCGGATTGATAGCTTCTAATCCTGAACAATTCTGGAGTGAGTCTGGTATTTCTCCAGTGAGGTTGTTATTACCCAGGTTCAATGAAACTAACTCATTCAACAAACCCATAGAGTTTGGAATATGACCTATCAGATGATTGTTTCCCAAGTCTATCACTCCCAATTGAGTCTGATGCTCCCAACAATCTGGAATATTTCCTTGTAAACAATTGTTTTTTAGATAAAGTACCCGTAGACCTTTGTAAATTTTGCAAAGAAGCTCAAAAAGTTCCCCAGAAAAAGAATTGTTGGATAAATCTAACCACTGTAATTCAGCAGAAAGAAAACCATTAAGAACTCCATGTAAATGATTATGAGAGAGGTCTACGATGCTTAAGTGAGGAGAAACATTCCAGAACCAGCTCGGAATGGCGCCTGATATTCCAGTCCCGGACAAGGCTATTTTATCAACATTTTTTTGTGACTTGAGCCACATTGGAAAGTCAGGACCCAAATTCCAACCCGTCAAGTCAAGAGAGGAAAGATCAAAGGGAGGAGTCCAACTTGGAGTTACGTTCAAAGTCAATGAATTTTCACGCGCTTCAAATGTTTTTAGATTTGCGAGATTGACAAAATGAACTTCGGAGACAACTCCATGTAGATGGTTAAAAGAAATATCTAGTGATTTCAAATTTGAGAGAGACCCGAGTGACGCTGAGATGGGTCCAGAAAGATTGTTATTTTGCAAATGGAGAGTGGTGAGGTTTTTGAATTTTGCTATTTGATCGGGAATTTTGCCAACAAATTGATTACGTGAGATATCTAAGGAGGTGAGGCTATTGGAAAGACATCCAGACAAGCTTTGAAATACATTTGAAAGATTTTCTGTGTACTCATTATATGACAAATGGAGGTCCTCCAGATTGCAAAGATTACCGTGAGATGGGAGTATTTTTCCGTGAAGATAATTTTGTGATAAATCGAGAGTAAGTAGAGAGGTTAGGTTACCGATGGCACTCGGGATAACACCTTGCAACCCGGTTCTAATAAGATTCAATTGTTGGAGACTGGAAAGAGTATTACCGAGGCAACGAAGAAGAATGGTATAGTCAAGAGATTGGAGACGATTGTTGAAGGACAGGTCCAACACACGAAGGGATGTGAGATTAATAAGATGAAGATGAGATGGTATATGAATCTGATTAATCTCGCATCCATACAAGCGTAGCTCTAAGAGGCAAGGCATCTTGTTTACTGCTGAAATCAAACTATTGGAGGCTTGACTCAGGTTCACTCTTCTCATCTCTAATATCTCTAGCAATGGAAGACCAGAAAGCCAGTCAAGGCTGTTGGCATATAACTGACGAGAATAACTTCCAAAGGTGAGATGATGCAAATTGGAAAGATTTCCGAGTTGGGGCGGAATCATTCCCACGAATGAATGTGAGAGAGAAAGGTGTGTTAAACTCACCATAGACCCAAGGAAGCTCGGAATCTGGCCAAAGTGATTAAAGCTCAAGTCCAAGTGAGTGAGATGTTTAAGAGTGAGTAAGGAATGAGTGATGTTGCCTGATAACTCGTCGTTGAGTTTGAGGTGCGTGACGTGACCGGTGACGTCGTCGCAATCGATTCCCACCCATTTGCAGCAGTCAGTGTTGTCTTCCCAAGACGAGAGAGACTTACGAGGATCTTCGTGGATGCCTTGCTTGAAGGTGAGCAGGGCTTGCCTCTCTGAGTCGATGCAGACCGAGCACAGAACTGATAATGGAGCAACTACCAAAAGCACGAGCATCATATTGTGTTTAATCATCTTGCTTTTTTAGAATGACGATACAAGATTGCCTGACTTCATTCTTATACAGTCTTAGCCCAAGTCTCAAGTCACTCGTAGTTTCCTTACCATTTCCACGTATTCCTTTTCAAGTTGACCCAGTTTTGACTACTCAACTTTGCAATTTCCACGTAATTTTATGGGGAGAGCAGACCAACATCCCTACGACTATTATCCATGACTTTTCAACGTTTCCAAGTCTGTGGTTTAAACTAAACTCTGTATATTTCTATGAGCATTATCTATGACATTTCAACATTTCCAAATGTATGTATATATGTATATGTATATATGTATATGTACTTGTTTATTTGAAATACAAAACTGGACGTTGATTTCTTAAAATCTGCTATAAAGAACAAGGTATTCATTTTATTGAAAATTAATATAAATAATCTTAGATTTTATTTTCTTCATCAGTATCTATAGATTAAGAAAATAGAGAATGGTGATTATCCTGTGTTTAATTTTCCAATAATATATCCGTGTGTATGTTGCTTTGCATGCATATGCGTTATAAATGATAATTAATTCATTGATCGTCATAATGCTATTCTATAATCAATGAAATTAGATGGACAAGAGTTTCGTCATCTATTGCATTCAAATGATTCTATCTAAATGCGTATTATAAAATGAGTTTGGAACAGAAAAAGCATCATATATTTGGTTTAATCATTCTGATTTTTAGAATCTGTTGATTTTGCTGCTATGATATGATATGATGATACAAGATTTCCCAACTTCGTTCTTATATTGTGTAAGTCCAAGTCTCAAGTCAACTCATTTATTAAGCCCAAACTTTGGTGCCAAATTTAAATTCTAGACCAGTTTTGACTCTTTCATAATACACTAGACTATTCAACTTTGTAATTTCCACGAGATTTGATGACAACAAACAAAGTTTTTATTTATTGGAATGGCTATTAATTATGACATTGAAGAGTTGATATTTATTGCCTCACATCTCTAAACTCTTGTCATCTTAGTTTAGATCATTTGATTTCACACTATATATCACAACAACAAAGAAATGATGTACATTTACATTTATTTGAAACCGGGAAATGAAGCGTCGTTACTCCATGCATTGCATCGAGTGCGAGTCAAACGAAAAAAAGGAGAGAAAATCATATCCTCGCATGTAATTAAATGTTGAAAGCAGAAACAAATAATTCAAACATGAAGTGATAAAGGGAGCAAATAGAAATAGTAAATGCTAAAATAACAGTTACACACGTACGAGAACTCCCATGCACGCCATGCATACGTCACTTCTCAGGTCGTCAGTCCCTGAAACATAAACAACTTTGATCTCTAATAGTACTGAACCACGAGAACTGAATCGAGAACAAATCTCAAACGATCTGTGCACTGACATTTGCTTTTTCTTTCTATGTTTCTTTTTGTGGGGAGAAATCTACAGACCCAGTTTCCACTCTTTCATATTAGACTAGACTATTTAAGTTTGTAATTTAGTGAGGAGAGCAAACCAACTTTGTATTCATTGGATTGGTAAACTATCAACTCAGCCAAACTATCACTGAACACTGGAAATTAAAATCAATCACAAAATTTGAGTATTCGGATCTGCACAGTACAGAGTATATTCTTTGCATTGGTGTTAGGATAGGCTTGTAAGAGAACAGATAAAACAATATATAAACTATATTTTTTTTTAACAAATGAAAAGCCTCCCGACCTCGACTGCTACGATGATTGAAACTCGACATCTGTGTGTTCCGAGCCAAATACGACAATACATTACATTTGTGAGTTCTTATCATGAACTTAATAGTAGTAGAACTGATAGGGATAATTAATTGAATACAACCACTCAACAAACAATTCAAATGCAATAAATCAAGACAAACACATACATTCACTTATACAAAACTCCATTTTTTTAGAAAGCGTGGTCGGTGCCACGAGATTTCATAAAAACCCTCACGTATGGCGGAGGAAAACCGTAGTTACAAATACGTGAAAAAACATAAACCACCGAAAATAAAGAAATAGAAACACAAATAGACTCAGACAAACAAGGGCTCTAAGCGATCGTGCGTATACAAAACTCCATGAAAAACCACTATACACAAAACACAAGTTATTGAAGCTCAGAAACTAAAAGGGCTTTGTAATTCCAGTGAGGTACTTGACCTTGATAATGCAGTCCAAAATCTTGTACCACACATATTCTTGGAAGAACCAAAAGAAAGCTCGCCTCCATACTCGAGATACCATTAACGGAGCGATGATCCCGAGAAACCCGACCCCGAATCCAATTCCAACGCCTAACCGGAACCAATACTCTTCATCGTCTTCTTCATCTTCATCGTCTTCTTTCGGAACACTCACTTGCGGTTCTTTGCTTTCGTCTCCTCCGCATTTGGCCAGTGGATCTCCGCAGAGGAGTCGATTTCCGTCGAAGTTTGACGAATTCAAGCTCTGTAGTTGCGTGCTTTTCGGAATCAGTCCGGAGAAGTTGTTGTGAGACAAGTTCAAGAAATTCAAGAGGCTTAGTTTGGTGATGCTAGGAGGAATTTGAGCAGAGAGATTGTTCCATGAGAGATCAAGAGACTCCAGTGTCGTCATATTCCCGATGTTCCTTGGAATGCTTCCACGCAGATGATTTCTGGAGAGGTTCAGGAAGCGTAGTCCTTGGAGTCTTGTGAAGTTTTCGGGTATCTCTCCAGATAAGTTGTTTCTCGAAAGATCGATGGAAGTCACGAGACCAAGGATGCTTTCGTACTCATTTTCCTTCCCTTTAGTCACAAGAACTGCATTTTCTTTTGCCTCCTCGTAGTTGAAGCCAAGATAGGACATGAAGCGAAAATAGGACATGAAGCCTCTTCCATAGTTCGGAGTCACAAACGCATTTTTGAAACATTGTGGTATGGCTCCGTATAGATTGTTGTCGGCGACATCAAGGATTTGGAGATCATCTAGCGCACAAAGCTCATATGGGACTTCACTTCTCAGTTTGTTTGAATGAAGAATGAGAAGACTCAGTCTGGGAAGACTTCCTATCCATTTTGGAATTGTTCCGACAAGCTTATTCCGACCAAGATTAATAGCTTCTAATTGTGAACAATTTTGGAGTGAGTTTGGTATTCCTCCAGTGAGGTTATTATTACCCAGGTCCAGTGAGTCTAACTTATTCAACAAACCCATAGAACTTGGAATATGACCTATCAGATGATTGTTTCCCAAGTCTAACATATACAATTCTTTCCAATGCTCCCAACAGTTTGGAATATTTCCTTGTAAACGATTGTCTCCGAGTCGGAGTACATATGCAAAGCTAGAATGAGAATTGCAAATAAGACTTTGAAGTTCCCCGGAAAAGGAGTTGTATGACAAATCTAACCACTCTAATTCAGAAGAAAGAAAATCAGGAATAACTCCATGTAAATGGTTATTAGAGAGGTCTACGAAGCTTAATTCAGATGAAAAATTCCAGAACCAGCTCGGAATGACGCCTGATATTCCAGTCCCGGACAACACTATCCTCTCAACATTTTCTTGGGACTTGAGCCACATTGGAAACCCAAGACCCAAATTCCAACCCCTCAAGTCAATAGAGGAAAGATCAAAGGGAGGAGTCCAACTTGGAGTTATATTCAGAGTCAACGAATTTCCATAAACTTCAAATTCGTTCAAATTTGTGAGATTGGCAAAATGAACTTCGGAGAGAACACCGTGTAGATGGTTCGAAGAAATATCTAGGGATTGTAAACTTGAGAGAGACCAGAGTGATCGTGGAATTGGACCAGAAAGATTGTTATTTTGCAAATAGAGAGTGGTGAGGTTTTTGAATTTTGCTATTTGATCAGGAATTTCGCCAACAAATTGATTATGTGATATATCTAAGTTGGAAAGGCTACTGGAAAGACATCCAGACAAGCTTTGAAATACATTTGAAAGATTTTCTCTGTATTCATTAGATGACAACCTAAGTTCCGCTAGATTGCAAAGATTACCGAGAGATGGGAGTATTTTTCCGTGAAGAGAATTTCCTGATAAACCGAGAGTAGATAGAGAGGTTAGGTTACCGATGGCACTCGGGATAACACCTTGCAACCCGGTTCCCATAAGATTCAGTTGTCGGAGACTGGAAAGAGTATTACCGAGGCAACGAAGAAGAATGGTATAGTCAAGAGATTGGAGAGGATTGTTGAAGGACAGGTCCAACACTTGAAGGGATGTGAGATTAATAAGATGAAGATGAGATGGTATATGAATCTGATTAATCTCGCAGTATCGCAATCTTAGCTCTAAGAGGCGAGGCATCTTGTTTACTGCTGAAATCAAACTATTGGAGGCTTGACTCAGGTTCACTCCTTCTATATCTAATATCTCGAGCAATGGAAGACCAGAAAGCCAGTCAAGGCTGTTGGCATACAAATGACCATCATAATAACCTCTAATGGTGAGATGATTCAAATTGGAAAGATTTCCGAGTTGGGGCGGAACCATTCCCACAAATGAATTTGAGAGATCAAGGTCAGTTAAACTCACCATAGACCCAAGGAAGCTCGGAATCTGGCCAAAGTCACTACCGCTCAAGTCCAAGCCAGTGAGATGTTTAAGGCTGAGCAAGGAAGGAGTGATGTTGCCTGATAACTCGTAGGGGTAGAGGTCCGTGACGTGACGGGTGACGTCGTTGCAATCGATTCCCTCCCATTCGCAGCAGTCAGTGTTGTCTTCCCAAGACGAGAGAGACTTACGAGGATCTTCGTGTATGCCTTTCTTGAAGGTGAGAAGGGCTTGCCTCTCGGAGTCGATGCAGGCAGAGCACACAACTACCAAAAGCACGAGCTGGAACAGGACTAGCATCATATTATTGTGTTTAATCATCTTGGTTTTGGGGCTATGGTTTGATGATACAAGATTTTCCCAACTTCATTCTTATACGGTCCAAGTCTCAAGTCTCAAGTCAACTCATTTATTCCAACTTGGGTCAGTCAAGATGGAGAGAGAGCTTTGTAGTTTCCTTACCATTTCCACATTTTGTTTTTCAAGTCTAATCAATCAATGTTGAGCTGTTCATTGACTACTCAACGTTGCAATTTCCACATCATTTAATGAGGAAAGCAAACCAACATTCCTATGACTTTTCTACATCTCCAAGTCTGTGGTTTAAAATAATTTCACGGAGAAAGAGAAAACCTTCAAACTGGATGTTATTACTAAACACGTGTGTTGATTTGCATGCATGCATACATCGTAATGATAATTTAGTCATCGATCGTCATTTATTGAAACATAGTTTTGTAGGTATTGCATTTATTTATTGAGAACGTTCAAAGGCTGTTGAATTTTTAATTAGGATTAGATAAAAGGACAAATCATCGTTAAAACGAAAATTGTCAACTCAGTTAATTAATTTGTTCGTCTTATATAGTGACGAGTAGTCAACTATTTAAGGAGTCCATTGGAAAACTAATTAAAGGACCACTTGTCAACTAAACATATGTTCATTAAAAAAAAAACTAAACATATATGTTAATTTTTAAAAACTCTTAAATCTCAGTTTCAACATGTACATTTAAATTCATGTCCATCTCCCAAAATTATATGTTTTCGTTTCTTTAAATTTATATCAGTTTACTATTGAAGAAATAATTACTTATAATACCACACTATCACGTGATAATCGTATAGTTAAACAGTCTCAAATTTTTAGAATAAAGTCCCATTAAAACTTGTTAATTATTGACCTAATATTATAATCACTATGATACGAATAAATATAAACGATAAATAAGAACAATAGATTTGTAAGCTATTTGTGATGAAGAAATGGTACATAAATATATCAATATTTATTTATTTTGATTTTAAAGTTCAATGAATTGAGAGAAAATAATATTGTAACTCGAATAATTAATTAGATGCAGCATCACATATAGATTTGTATAATAAAATAGCTGGCTAATTTTCGAACTCGAGGACTTGTGAGTAATCGTTTTCTAATTTATTTTCGTCGAGATTAACTTTTATTAATTTTGTTGAAATATATTATAATACTAAAGACGAAAATTGCCCAAATTTTAATACCGTGAAAAATTGCAAAATAATTATTTCAAAAATAATATTTTCCAAACAGTAAACGGTTATTTAACATTATTTTTCTTCTGCCTTAATTAAAAAAACATTAATTATATTCTAAATGAAAAAAAATCGAAATATAGCATAAAATAGTAAAATAAATTAAGCAAATAAAGAAAATATTAATTCAGATCTCGAAAAGCACAAATTTTCATAGTAAAACCACTAAATACAATATTACTATTATATTAATTACTTAAGAAAAAAATATATATTTAATTAGGTGTTCGTGCAGTGTATCATATTGGGCCCATTTAATAACCAAACTCAGCCCAAAAGAGAGAGATATTGGGCCATTTTCCGAGGCCCAATTTCACGAATAACCTAACAATGGTCGACCAATATTAGGGTTTAAGCTTGATCTCTTCTTCTTCTTCTTCTTCTCAATCTCGAAATCCAGAGCTCGTAGAGACGCCGTAAAAAAGCCTTGCAGCGATGAAGACCATCCTCTCCTCCGAGACCATGGACATCCCCGACGGCGTGAAGATCAAGATCCACGCGAAGGTCATCGAGGTCGAAGGTCCGAGAGGCACTCTGGTTCGGAACTTCAAACACCTGAACCTCGATTTCGAGCTCATCACCGATTCCGAGACCGGAAAGAAGAAGTTGAAGATCGACGCCTGGTTCGGATCTCGGAAAACGAGTGCCTCAATCAGAACCGCGCTCAGCCACGTGGAGAATCTCATCACCGGCGTCACTAAGGGATACCGCTACAAGATGAGGTTCGTCTACGCTCATTTTCCGATCAACGCTTCGATCTCCGGTACCAGCAAGGCCATCGAGATCCGAAACTTTCTCGGAGAGAAGAAGGTATATTTGTTTTCGCTTTTTATTTTGTTTTTTTAAATTGATGATTGTTTAGAGATTTTGTGTATAGAGAGTGGAGATCTGGATTATATGAAATATGTAGTGACCGAAGTGTTACTTTTTTAGGTTTGTTAAAGTATTGACATAGAAGTGATTTTTAGGTTTTTCAGATTATGATTATATACATTTTAGGTTCTGGTCTTTTTTTACTGGTCTGAAATCCCTAATTTGTTCTTTAAATGATTAAAAAGTGAGGTGCTTTGTGTGTCGGTGTTGTATAACAATATCCAGAGAAACAAATTTTGATCGGTGATGATTTTTTATTTTATATTCGACGATGGCTAGTCTCTAGTCTGAAGTTAATTTCTTTTGATAGTGTTATGTGTTAGCAAGAGTATTATTACCTTTAGGCTATTTAGTTATTCATGCTAGTCTTGTCAGTTACTTTCAACCCATTCGTGGTATGACTTATCTTGTCAGTTATAGATTGATTCTTCTTGAACTTGTTGTATCTTATTCCCTAGTTTTGTGGTATGATTTACTTCAATAGGTAAACAAAAAGACCTTATGCTCTTTTAGCACATGATTTTGAGTCTAGTTTGTTATTATGTAATATTAAAGTAATTCGGATGTGTTAGTGTATATATATTTATGTTGTATACTACTTTTTTTTGTTAAATTAAAATAAATTAGTTGGGCTGCATTATTTGTGTCATTATATTGCAAAGCACCAGACTTTATTTGTTTATATGACATGTTATCTTGCATTTGATTGATGAGGACTCATAAAGGTTTCCATTGATGGTGTAACAGGTGAGGAAGGTGGATATGCTTGACGGAGTGACAATCACCCGTTCTGAGAAGGTCAAGGACGAGCTCGTTTTGGACGGAAATGATGTTGAACTTGTTTCGCGATCGGCTGCTCTTATCAACCAGGTCCAATATATTCTAAATTTCTCTATACATATCTTTCAAGTCGAGTTTTTCGGAGCTCTGTGATTTTCTTTTGCTAACTAGTTTTTTTTGTGAATTTTTTCGACAAACAGAAGTGTCACGTGAAGAAGAAGGATATCAGGAAGTTCCTTGACGGTATTTACGTGAGCGAGAAGGGAACCATTGTTCAAGAGGAATGAGCAATAGGGTTATTATAATTATAAGTGTTTTCTTTTTTGGTATGATTTTGAACTACAATTTGTTAGAGTTTGTGTCTGGTACCAGAGTCTGTTTTGATTTATGTAAAACTCTTTTTTGGGGGATTAGTTCAGTTTTGATTGACCACAACAAGTTTATTAATGTTCAATGTGTTTCTCTCTCTGTCCTCTGTCAGCTATGGTTTTTAGTCAAATATCTTTTTTTTGTTCTCTTTTATTCATGCTTTACTGAAATGATTCATTCCCAAGAAGTTTCCTTTTATTATTCCATGGCTTGTTTCTCTCCTATACTGAAGATGGAATGAACATAAACGAGTTATATGGAGCCTAATCCATATGTAATAATAACAAGCTTCGTGTAAATAATATGTTCCGTTTGTATAAAGTCTTCAACTTTATACAACCAAGAATTGGAAAGATCTTGACTTGTGTTTTTGTCGAGCTTTGAATATTCTCAATGACAAAAAATTGTTAAATTTATTGATTAAATTTAAGGGATAAGTTGTAATATAGCACTTTGAAATATATTAATTATTATATAGTTTGTGAAAAATTGATTAATAATCATTAACTAAAATAAACATGTATAGATTATCCAAAAATAATCAATTAATGGCATGACTAAACAACAATATTAATTAATTATTTCATTTAGTTATTTTTGTAAATTTAAATTGTAAAGCCTACCAAGATAAACCCAGGCCCAGATAGACGTAACCCAGAAACGTTTTTTTGCAAGAAAATAAGTCAGTCAATGAATGCCTTGTTTGTCCGACAAGAAACAATTTTGATATACATTTAGACTTGCTAAACTTAACTAACTACTTAGTAAAGAAACGAAAACCCATTTTTCTTTTGTAAAACCCAAAACCCCTCAAAGAGAGAGAGAGAGATTACAGATCACGATGAACAAGCTCTGCAAATCCTCGAATTCCTTCTCGGCGTTGAGGTCTCTTCGGAACCTTCGAGACTCTTCCTCTCAATCCGCCAAAGTCTCGACCTTGATTCGCGGCAAATCGACGCCTCTCCTCGCCGGAAGAGCGTCTCTCCACGCGCCGTCGTCTCATGCCTCGCTCACCGCCGTCCGATTTATGCGAACCACTCGCGATGGTTCCAGGTTCCTCATTCCTCGATTTTTTCGCTATTTCCAGTTCTAGGGTTTTTTGTTTTTCTTTTGTTATTATTATTATTACAAGCGCTTGAGAAATGAATCCGCTTATTTTTTTGATTTTGGTGGTTTTTGAATATCTAGGGTTTCAGATTGTATGAATTCAATTAATCAAGTGAATTTAGAAAATAAAAGAGAATGGAAAATACGAGTTCGTTTGAGAAATGTTCTTGGACCACAGAAGATAAAAACAGGTTGATCATGGGTTTTTGAAAATGAAATATCTAGGGTTTCAGATTGTCCAAATTCAATTAATTCAGTAAACCTAGAAAACAAGAAAGAATGGAAATTTATTAGTGTTGATGATCTTAAGGACACGAATTGTTTTGGCAGATCTCATGAGATTACACCTCCGATGAACTGGGGAGTTCGGATCGTTCCGGAGAAGAAGGCTTTCGTGATCGAGCGATTCGGGAAATATGTAAAGACTCTTCCTTCGGGAATCCACTTTCTGATTCCCTTTGTCGATCGAATCGCGTATGTTCATTCCTTGAAAGAAGAGGCGATTCCGATCCCGGATCAGTCCGCTATTACTAAAGACAATGTCAGCATTTTGATTGACGGAGTTCTTTACGTCAAGGTAGAGAATACAATATTTGGGTACTGTTCATATGTTTTTAATTTTTTCTTCATTTTTAAGATTGAGACGTGTTTTTTTTTTTTTTTGCAGATTGTGGATCCTAAATTGGCTTCTTATGGGGTTGAGAATCCGATATATGCGGTTATTCAGCTCGCACAGACGACGATGCGAAGTGAGCTCGGGAAAATTACTCTTGACAAGACTTTCGAGGAAAGAGATACGCTAAACGAGAAGATAGTGGTAAGTTTCTCTCTTTCTTTCTTTTCTTCTTGGATCTCATTATTTAGGAGAACTCGAAAAAAGAAAAGAAAATGACAGAAAAGAGGAAGTGCTATTGTTGCTTACTTGTTTGCACATTTTAATGTTGGATTGGATTGCATTGACATTTAGAAAAGGCGATTGTGATAGCATTGTTCATTTAAGTCTTGAATTTCAATATCAGGCGTTAGAAAGCAAGATAAGTAATGAAGTAATAATTTATGGTATTGATGAACGGGCTACAAATCGGATGCATTTTGTTAAGTATATAAGATTTTGAAATAGCCCACGTTTTGTAAATAATAGGTAAATAGCCGGCCCAATCTATCTACACTCACAAAATGTCGGAAATAGCCCACATAAGCAGCTATTTACTATTTACAAGTAATAAATATTGACTATATCCCAGTCAATGAGGTTTAAGTTGGCTAATTACCCAATTTTTTGTTTTATTAATTGGACGAATGGTTATTTCCTCTATAGCCGTTTTTCTGCAACTCAATGATGAGACCGGTGATCTTGAACTAGCTCGAGCTAAATTATTCTTTCTAAAAGCATCTATTAGTTTCAAATCTAAATGAAATTTGAGACGAAACTGCATTGCAGGAATCTATCAATAAGGCTGCAAAAGAGTGGGGCCTAGAATGCCTTCGTTACGAAATAAGTAAGCCGATGCGTTCTGTGAATTGGGTATTTCTGATGATTTACAAGTCATGATTCTCGAAAGCGATTCAAGCCATGTTTCTTCAGGGGACATATCTCCGCCGCGTGGAGTCAGGGCAGCTATGGAGATGCAAGCCGAAGCAGAGCGCAAAAAGAGAGCCCAGGTTCTCGAGTCAGAAGGTATTGCCCTTCGTTTTTCGTTCTTTTTCTTTTCTATATTGGTTTTGAGATTTCCATTTCCATCTTATTGACGCGAGTTGGTAAATTTTTGCAGGAGTAAGGCAGTCAAACATCAACGTGGCAGATGGTAAAAAAAGTGCTGTGATCTTAGCATCAGAAGCTGCTAGAATGGATCAGGTCAACAGAGCACTAGGCAAGTGATGACTTAGATTACTATTTAATGCAAAACATGGCAGTAATTAACTATATGCCAACTAGCGTTGCACTATTCTCAAGAGAGGATTATCCTCAAGAGTTGCACTATTCTAGATATCAAAGTACGAACACTATTGCTCTGAGTGCAAAACGGTAATAGATAATGGATGTACGGTCCTCATCAGTTCTTGGGAGAGCATTGTTTTTCTCCATTCTTGTCTCGTCAATAAATCATTTTGTCTATATTCTTGAATTATGTCGATGAAGTTGTTCTGTTTTTAACGAAATCTTTGTTGGGTTGCTATTCTACAGGAGAAGCAGAAGCCATTCTTGCCAAAGCGAGAGCGACTTCTGAAGGTCTTGTCCTCGTCTCTAAGTCCCTTCAAGAAACTGGAGGTGTAGAGGTACCATTTTGTAATCCCTTCCATTTTCAGACTAATATATCCACACAAGTTCATATACTCGGGTCTTTTTCTCGTGGAAATATATGCAAATACTCTCTTTGAGGATAGCTTTGATACCTTTGACAAAATTAGAAAGATCTATAACCAACATAAACATAAGGGATTTGGAAATAATTAACGTTTTGTGAATATGTTTGAAATTAGCCAGGCCTTACATAGCAGTCATGTACAGAAAATTTTGTACCGGATTGCCCTTTTCGGCTGTGAAATGAGCGAGAAATCAATTTCGGAATAAACTGTTCCAAATAATCTTGTAAAGAGATTGGTCTGGCTATTCACTACACATTTACAAAATGTTGGCTATTATCGAAAACGACTAGTTTAGACGGCTAGTAATTAGAATAACCCTAGTGGGAATCAAGGTTTGATCTCAAAGCTTTGTTAATAATGTGGTGAGGTAACTAATACTGCTACGCTTTTACGGTAAATTAGGCAGCGAGTCTGAGAATCGCCGAACAATACATCCAAGCCTTCAGCAACATTGCCAAGGAGGTAAAACCGCTGATTCAGACTCTCGTTAATCGGTTGATTTTAAAAATGTTAAAGAGAAATGGTAAACGATTGATTGGGAACAGGGGACAACAATGTTGCTTCCGAGCTCTGCTTCGAACCCGGCACACATGATGGCACAAGCTCTAACAATGTACAAGAGCCTCGTCGGAACTGTTCCCAAAACCGGATCTCCCGTTGGGAAAATCGAAGAAGCAGAGCACTACAACACCACCACCGTAGAATCCAAACAGACAATTCCGGATTCCACTCGAACGACAAGCACCGATCACTTTGACGGACCCAAGTTTTCGCTGCAGAGTCCCAAGAATTCCGAATAGTTTAATTGTGTTTCTTTTGACACATTTTTGTTTAATAGCAGCTTGATTCGGTTCCATAAAAAAATTCTGCTGTTATTACTTGATTTTTTTGCTCTGGCGAAAATGTAGAGACTTGTCAATGTTGTTTGAGCGATTAGGAAGGTTTGAGTATTTTTTTTTTCCCAATAAATATACACTGTCAAACTTGAATAATATTTTTTTCTTATTAGGTTTTCTTCCAAGGCTTCTACGAAATTGCTACTTTTGACACAGTAAAATTGTTCATGGAGGGACTCAAATCTGTGATTTGCATATAGAGAACAAAGTTAGTTAGGAGCAAAGCACAAAGAGAAATCTGTGATTTGCATTCCATCAAACCTTGGTTAATCAAACTCATAACGACCACGAAAATTCTAAGTTTACAATCTTAAACAAACTCATACATCAACACAGCCAAAACCATCACGGAACACTGGAAATGAAAATCAATCACTAAATTTGAATATTCGGATCTGCAGCGTACAGAGCTTGTTTGTGTTGGTCTTAGGATAGGGTAAAAGAACAGATAAAACAAAATATAACCGGTTGAAACTCGACTGTGTGTTTCGAGCTCAACAAGACATTACAGTTCTAAGTTCTTATTTGTATTTCATCATAATGAAATAGAACTGAGAGGGATAATAAACTGAATACAACCAAAATAGACAAACAAACTATTAAAATGCAATATAACATGACAAAACACACATTTAGTTATACAGAACTCCATGAAAAACACACACATAACACAAGTTGTTGAAATTCAGAAACTAAAAAGGCTTAGTAATTCCAGTGGCGTACTTGATCTTAATTATAGAGTCCAAAATCTTGTACCACACATACTCTTGGAAGAACCCAAAGAAAGCTTGCCTCCATACTCGAGATATCATTAATGGAGCAATGATCCCGATAAACCCGACCCCGAATCCGACTCCGACGCCGAGTCGGAACCAATACTTCTCGTCTTCTTCATCATCTTCTTCATCGTCTTCTTCATCGTCTTCTTTCGGAACGCTCACGTCCGATTCTTCGCCTGCTCTGCATTTGGGAAGTGGATCTCCGCAGAGGAGTCGATTTCCGTCGAAACTTGACGAATTCAAGCTCTGTAGTTGGGTGCTTTTTGGAATCTCTCCGGAGAAGTTGTTGTGGGATAAGTTCAAAAAATCCAAAAAATGTAGACTAGTGATGCTAGGAGGAATTTGAGCAGACAGATTGTTCCAAGAGAGATCAAGAGACTCTAATGCCGTCATGTTCCCGATTTTCCTCGGAATGCTTCCACGTAGATGATTCCTGGAGAGATTCAAGAAGCGTAGTCCTTGGAGTCTTGCAAATTCTTCAGGGATCTCTCCAGATAAGTTGTTCTTTGAAAGATCAACGGAAATCACGAGACTAAGGATGCTTTCATACTCATTTTCCTTCCCTTTAGTCACAAGAACTGCATTTTCTGCGGCCTCATAGTTCTTTGCTTCGACGTAGGACATTAAGATACTTTCATCGGCTAAAGTCGCCGCAAATGCATTGTTGAAACATCGTGGTATTGCTCCGTACATATTGTTGTCAGCAACGTCAAGGATTTTGAGATAATCAAGTGCACAAAGCTCATGTGGGATTTTACTGTTCAGCTTGTTTGAGTGAAGAATGAGAATGTTCAATTCGGTTAGACTTTTTATCCATCTTGGAACTTTCCCGACAAGTTTATTCCGACCAAGATTGATAGCTCTTAATTCTAAACAATTCTTCAGTGAGGTTGGTATTCTTCCAGTGAGGCTGTTATTACCCAAGTTCAATGACTCTAACCTATTCAACATACCCATAGAGCTTGGAATATGACCTACCAGATGATTATTTCGCAAGTCTATCAGATACAATCCAGTCCAATGCTGCCAACAGTCTGGAATATTTCCTTGTAAACGATTGTCTCTGAGACGGAGCAAAAATGCAGGACTACTATGAGGATTGCAAAGAAGCTCCAAAAGTTCCCCGGAAAAGGAGTTGTTGGATAAATCTAACAACTCTAATTCAACAGAAAGAAAACCATGAATAACTCCATGTAAATGGTTATGAGAGAGGTCCAATACGTCTAGTTGAGAAGAAACATTCCAGAACCAGCTCGGAATGACGCCTGATATTCCAGTCATGGACAACATTATACTCCTAATGTTTTTTTGTGACTTGAGCCATAATGGAAACCCAGGACCCAAATTCCAACCACTCAAGTCAAGAGTGGAAAGATCAAAAGGAGGTGTCCAATCTGGAGTTACGTTCAAAATCAAGGAATTTCCATAAGCTTCAAATCTCTTCAAATTTGTGAGGTTGGCAAAATGAACTTCGGAAACAACACCTCGTAGATGGTTCGAAGAAATATCTAGGTTTATTAAATTTGAGAGAGACCTGAGTGATGAGGGAGTGGTGAGGTTTTTGAATTCTGCTATTCGATTAGGGATTTTGCCAACAAAGTGATTGTGTGATATATCTAAGGAGGTGAGGCTGTTGGAAAGACATCCAGACAAGCTTTGAAATACACTTGAAAGATTTTCATTGTATTTGTTAGATGACAAACTAAGTTTCTCTAGATTGCAAAGATTTCCAAGGGATGAAGGAATTTTTCCGTGTAGAGAATTTCTTGATAAATCGAGAGTAAGTAGAGAGGTAAGGTTGCCGATGGCACTCGGGATAACACCTTGCAACCCAGCGTCAATAAGTACCAAATGTTGGAGACTGGAAAGAGTACTACCGAGGCAGCGAAGAATAATGGTATAGCCAAGGCGGTCATTAAGAGATAGATCGAGAGATTGGAGACGGGTCAAGGTTTTCAAGAAAGTGCAAAGAAGTTGAGGATTTCTAAGATTGTTGCCACTCAAGTCCATCACACGAATGGATGTGAGATTAATAAGATGAAGATGAGATGGGATATGGATTTGACTAATCTCGCAGCCTGGCAAGATTAGCTCTAAGAAGTAAGGCATCCTGGTTACTACTGAAATCAAACTATTGGAGGCTTGACTCAGGTTCACTCTTCTCATCTCTAATATCTCCAGCAATGGAAGACCAAAAAGCCAGTCAAGGTTGTTGGCATATAACCAACTCCTATAATTACTTGCAATGATGAGATGATGCAAATTGGAAAGATTTCCGAGTTGGGGTGGAATCATTCCCACGAATGAATCTGTGAGATCAAGGTGTGTTAAACTCACAAAAGACCCAAGGAAGCTCGGAATCTGGCCAAAGTAATTATCGCTCAAGTCCAAGTGAGTGAGATGTTTAAGCTTGAGCAAGGAAGGAGTGATTTTGCCTGATAATGACGCCCAACCGAGTCGGAGCTGCGTGACATGACCGGTTACGTTGTCGCACACGATTCCCTTCCATTTGCAGCACTGAGTGTTGTCGCCCCAAGACGAGAGAGAGTTGTCGGGATCCCGGTGGATGCCTTGCTTGAAGCTGAGCAGCGCTTGCCTCTCTGAGTCGATGCAGGCAGAACACATGGTTAGTGGAGCTACCAGAAGCACAAACTGAAACAGAAAAGGCAAGTGTTTATTCATCCTGATTTTTGGAGTTTGTTGTTGCTGTTACGATATGCTGAGACAAGATTGCCTTACATTCTTATACTGTGTTAGTCCAAGTCTCAAGTCAAGTCAACAATTCTATACCATGACATTTCACCTAATTTGGCCACTCAAGATGGAGTAAGTGCTCTGTAGTTTCCTTTCCACGATCAGCTTTGTGCTCTTTTCCTACTCCCCACAAAAACGAGTAAACTCCGGATATGATCAACACCATGCCAATCAAACTTCATTTCAAAAGTAATTATATGTTTATTAATATACGAAATTATAAAAGAGAAATAAAAAGGAGATGAAACCTAATTAATTAGAAAAAAGAACTCGTGCGTTCCCGACACTGAAGGATAAACTTCGTGACTAGATCAGACCGAGACGAAGCAGCGAGAAAATGATAACACGAGAGAGAGTGAGAGAGAAAGGATTCATTACCAGGAGATTGTGAAGGAGAAGAATCTACGACGAATGTCGTACCAGAGCTGCCGGAAAAAAAGATTTAGAGGAAGAACTAGCTGTTTATTACATATTGCAATTGCAAAGTTTTTTTTTTCTCCCTGTGATTATATATTTATGCCTTTGATACATGTAGCGGAATATATATTTTGTATAGATAGGCTATATACAAAGATACAATAATAACTAATACCACTATATTCTTTCTCATTTTTTTTATACCAAAAACACTAATTTTGCCCGATATTCCACTAAGTGCAAATATTATATTACTTTTCATTTAACTTTTTCATAAATTCACACAAAAATGCATGAGAATTTATTAAGAGATCCTTTAATAATTAAAATACATTTAGTCCCACGAACTTTAACTAAATGTATTTTAATTAACAAAATATCACTTAATTAGATTTTCATGCTTTAAACAAAGTCGGTGTAAAATTATCAAATAAAGTAAAGTGAAGGTAATATAGTAGAAAATAGGAAAAAACTAAGGCAATTATATCGGCATAATCTTTCACCAAATCTTGCTTGACTTGCGTCTGAAAACGTAGGAGCCAAGGAAGAAAGAGAGGTAAAGTATAACACATCTGAAACTTTCTACGACATTGCTACTTTACAACTTGTAACAATCTATCGTTAATTTTCAATCATTAACGAGATCTGGCTTCCAAAAGTTGAAAGAGGCTAGAAATATACCAACGAGGTGCAATTTCACGTTAAAAGCACAGGCAGAGAAAGGGTAGTCCTGAGATTGATTGTTTGATCAGCTCTGACTTTGGGAGCTTAAACCCGTCTTTAAACAGAGTAAAATAGTTCACGGAAAGATTCAAATTAGGTATTTATAACCGTAAAGAACATTGACACTGAAAAACAAAGTTAGTTAGGTGCAAAGCACAAAGAGAAAAGGAGTTCTTACTCTTGGCAATGAGACAGAGAAACTTCATGACGTTTCTAAAGCTCCTCGAACATCAAGCACCGATCACTTTTCAAGAACAAAAGTCAGAGTCCCAATAATGATTATCATATACTTTTCTGTCAATGTTTTCAGATTCCAGCAAACCTTTTTCTTCTGTTACTTGGATTTTTTGACCAAAAAATGTGTCTTGTCCATGTTGTATGAGCAATCAGATTGTGTGAGTGCGAAACTTACTGGATTTGTTTCACTTTTATAAACATTATTATATTTTTGTTTTGGATCATTCCTCCATTTTCTGCGATTTGCATTCCATCAAACCTTGGTTAATCAAACTCGTTTTGACAGCGAAATCTAAGTTTTCTTAATTACAAGCCTAAATAAACTCATACGTAACCAAGTCAAAAACTTATCAACACAGCCAAACCATCAAAGAACACTGGAAATGAAAATCAATCACTAAATTTGAATATTCGTATAATCAGAACAAATGAATACACCATAAGAAATCTATCTACATCTACATACATAATAAAATTAAATTAAAAAAAAACTCATGGTATGATGAATGAATACACAACGAATCACGAGCTCAAGAATGAATCAAAGAACTAAAAAAACAAATCAGAATAGACCGAACAAAAGAGAGAATCCGAGTACGATGAGCCATACAATGTGAACGAGAAGCAAAGCTTGAGCGGAGAGAGGATTGGCGACGCCATTGCCGACCTGGCAGAATCCGAGCTTCGCGACCTTGACTCCGGCGCATCGCGCGTCGGCGCAGCCGCACCAGTACGTCACTCCGTCGGCGCCGCACACAGGATCCGTTCGGAAGCACTTCACCGGACACGAGCTCGGGCGATTCTCCGGCACGGCGGCGCAGGGCTCGCCGTCGTCGCTCGGAAGCCGGATCTCGGCGCCGTCGGATCGGACGATCATGGCGACGACGAGGATGACGAGGACGGTCGCGGAGATCGGACCGATCCTCTTCATCGTTGGGAGTTTGGGGGTTTTCGAGTTTCTAGGGTTTTCGTAGAATTGGGGATTTTCTTTCTTTCTTTCTGTGTTGGAATAATTCAAATGAAGCGAATTGAGAAAGTCGAGAAAGAAAAGAAAGCGTGGGAATCAAAAGGAAGTAAGTATGTCGTTCGTTTAGCTGTTATGTGGGTCCCGCCATTTGCTTTCCAGAAGAACACATTCCATTGTCTTTTTTATAAATAATAATAATAGTAATAAATACCTTTCTTTGAAATATGTCGTTTGTTTTATTTTTCCATGAATGTATATTGATTTTTTTTTCATATTATTTCTTGGTTAAAATATTTAGGTTATTTCTATGAAATGAGAATTGACTTCATGTGTCACTTCTTATAATTTATAATTATAAGAAAATCAATGATTTATTGTACACTTGTCAATGCTAAATCATACCATGCTTTAAAATGTTGGCTTGTTAATATGAAAATAGGCATTATTCACCGTTAAAAAATAGTTTTTTTATGGTGATAAATTTATTTATGCAAATAGGCTTGTTAATTTGACAAATATATGATATTAGGTGAACCATTACATAAACCAACCAATTATAATAGCTAGCTTTCTCAACAAAACAAGAAAATAGGCAGCTAAATGTGTGTTGTGAATTGTGATTTATATGCTAAGAATAAGGTTTGACCACAAAGGTGTTAAAATCCTAAATATAGCACATAACACAACCATGTGCCTATAATAACCTCATTTGGGTTCTCTCAACTCTCTGCCTCCCAAAATTCTCTCTTATTCACACAAACACATTTCTTTCAACAAACCTAGGCATAACAATAAAGAAAAAAAGAGTGCTTTGTGTTTGTGTTTTGTGAATAAATAATGGGAGGTTGTGCGAGCAAGCCTAAGGAGTTCCTCGCCAAAGTCACTCAATCCTCGTCTGCCCCTACTGTGGTCGAGCCTCCCATTGTTGTTGCTGATCAAGTATATTTTCGAAAAATTATTATTTTGTCTCTAATAGAATTGATGTGACACATTATTTTACGTTTTGTTAATTTTTTAGGAGATCAAAAGTGATAGCAATGAAGCGGTTTTGCTGGACGTTTTCGAGCCAAAAAAAGAAGACGAAGTCAGCGCCAAGAAGTCAGTTGAGTCTGAAACTGTTGATGTTGAGGCTGTGTCTAAAGAAGTTGCTGAAGACGTAGTCAAACTCGAGAAAAGCGAAGAAGAAGTCAAAGCTGACGAGACTAAGCCGACTGAAGAGACAAAGGCGAAAGAGGAGACCAAGCCGATCGAAGATTCGAATAATGTTGTCGTTGGCGGACAAACTTTGGCTCCAGCTCCAACCTCGTCAGAGGACAAAGTTGTTTCGAATTAAAGCTCGTCTTGTTGCTTGATTTGTTGTTTGGGAATGAGTGGGGAAGGGAAAAATGAAATGAGATGATATATGAGGCTACATTGTAGTTCTAACAATTAATTTGTTAATTCATTTTTTCTTTTATAGCACACGCATGATGTAACTTAGACAAATATATGTT